>JAANSM010000568.1:0-26407 GCA_036850725.1 Orchesella villosa | reverse complement strand
CACCACACCACTTAATCAACTATGTTGACCTTGCCGCCTTACCCTACTTCCAACTTCATAGATCAATTAATACTTAATATATAAATGATTGTAAATTACGCTACGTTATTCAAACAATCTTAAATGTTTCTCTCTTAACATACATTAACATGTACAAAAATCAAATTCCATCTATATAATATGTGTTTATACAAGGGTTAGGTTGATAATGATAACTTTGGAGTTTGGGCTTAATTAGTACTAATATAATTTACATATATACTGATTGGTGATTGGTTCCAGTTTCAGCTAAAACTAGGCTAATGAGTTTTACCCCAAATCAATACATCAATCAGCCTAATCTTCCTATAATGTAAATCAAAATCAAGGGTCCATAATTTTATATAAAGAGTCTTTAATCGTGTTAATACTATTATTAAGCCTAAGCCGGAGACTACTTTTGTTGTTTTGGTCTAACTGAAGGAAGTTGTCCTCAAAGTTGAGCACTGGTTTCTTATCAACTGGACTACTAGCGCGATGTTGGTAATGGCCGACTCCTCTGGCGAGATTATGTACTTCATCAATAATTTGAGAAATGAGAAAGTCAAGTTCCTCCTTTGAAATGGCAGTTTTATCAGAATTCACACAGAAACGGAGTCCATCTCCATATCTGATGTTTTTATATAAAGAGTCTTTAATCGTGTTAATACTATTATTAAGCCTAAACCGGAGGCTACTTTTGTTGTTTTGGTCTAACTGAAGGAAGTTGTCCTCAAAGTTGAGCACTGGTTTTTTATCAACTGGACTACTAGCGCGGTGTTGGTAATGGCCGACTTCTCTCGCAAGATTATGTACTTCGTCAATAATTTGAGAAATGAGAAAGTCAAGTTCCTCCTTTGAAATGGCAGTTTTATCAGAATTCACACAGAAACGGAGTCCATCTCCATATCTGATGGTGACCAATCCAATACCTTCATTTTAAATTCAATTCAAGGTCAGATTAGATTAGATTTTGGAGACAAATTATACTTTTAATTGTTTTTAAATATTTTATTTCCAATTTCGGTTTGAACTTGAGAACACATTATGAACATACCGCAAATGGAGAGCATAGGCGGCCATCCTCCAATGTCGAGGACCTCATTGTCCCACAATTTCACTTGCTACGGTCAAACATGATAAATTAAAGTAAAAAATTAGTAGTGTTATTATTATTTATGGTGCACGTTGAATGAATTCATGACCTAACCTTTTGAGCCACCGGGATATTGCTGAGAACTAATGGAAAGCCCATGACACTCATACAAGCGTCTGAAAACCAAATGGGCGTTCTTCCAAATAATCCTGGAATGAACAAATTAAGATAAGCATGTGGATCCCAAACCGCTTTCTGTCATTGTTCCACAAGTAGAAGCTAATCTGGACAATGGTGTCTTATCAGAAACGTCAATCTTCATGTGGAAAATGGAGTGTCGATTTTTCAGCTTCAAATCAGGATAAGGAAATATCCCAGCTACCATTCCAACAGTAATTTCATTTGTGTCGTTGTCAGCAAACTTATTATTTTTGCACGGGAACTTATCATTCAACTTCCGAATCGCACCTCCAAGCACAGACATAAGAATTGTAGGCATGGATTGTCCCGTTGCAGTTCTAATTTTCTGGAGTAATTCCATCGGTACTGGTTTTGACCAACCATAATTGGTTTTTCCTGACAATTTTGGAGTTCTAAATCGATTTCTTACGACTTTGGCTGTGGGAGCATAGAGCCCATGAAGAATTACCCAGGCGAAGAGCAATTACACAGTTGAATTTGTAGAGAGCTCTTTTCCACAAAGCGATTTTGGGTGGGGCTGTTGGATCCACGACAAAAGGAAATTTGTCCTTACCTTCATATTGAGTGTCAGCAATCATAAGCAAGTTGCTTCCTCCATCCATATACGCATGGTGGACGCGAAATACGCGAGCACTCCTGAGTTTAGAGTCGGTCCTCTCATACTTAAATTTGGGGATGATGACATCCTCCCATTGAGGTTTGGAATCGTCCATTTCTTCACTTAAAACTGGAAGAACGTGATCCATTAATTCGTCCTCTGTAAACACCCTATCTTCTGAGCCTTCAAATATTTTGACGTGCTTTTTTATATCAAAATCCTTATCATACTTTTGTATATTGAATCCAAAATCAACTGCAAAAATTTGCTTCAACTTTTGATAAGCTGGGCGACACAACACCTTGTCCAAGTAGTTTTGCCTATGCTTTTCCAAATCCATTGGCTCATCATTTATAGCTAAGTAGAGAATTTGTCGCTTCCCATTTTGCGCTTTGTACAACCACACGGCATCAGATCCCTCTTCCAACACGTGTGTTTTTGAACCATACTTTCGTCTCAGTCTCGTATTTGCAATGAAGCGTAGCGTCTCATTTATAACGTATAATATCATAAAACCCGGGATTATAATGAAGATTCCAACGATGGAAGACCAAAAGAGGCGGAATAAGAAGTGGAGGTTTGACTCCTCGGAAGCCTTTGTGTGCTTCATGATGATGGTATAAAGATGAAGAAATTTTTTGTAATGTTTCGAAACTCAATGTCAGAAAAAGGAAAGGGATAATATTTGCAAATGATGTTTTTGTTGACGATGATGGGAACAATGAACCTTTGAGAATTTGAAAAACAAGCAAAAGTTCACGCCCCCGAGCAGTACTTATTATATAAATACGTTTTTTTGTGACAATCGGCTTACAAAATCCTCGGCGTAAACACGAAAATATGGAAACAAAAACAAGTAGGATTATGTAACATTGTTTACTTTAGTTATTCGGTTGATCTTTTAGGAGTCAGAGTTGGCGTGTGATGTATGATTCTGAAGATTATAATGATTTCGTGGTCAATAAATTAGACTGCTCAAGTGAGGCGAAGAGGATGATGTTGATGATGATGATGACGAGGATTGTGTTGTTTGTGCACTATGCGTAGCAGTGACAATCAAAAAAGGTAATTCAAAGTCAAAAGTGTGATCTCGTTACGGATCAGTGAAGTGAACTTTGTAGGCTATACAAGAAGACATTATATATTATTATATAATATCATTAAATAATCATAAAACAAGCATATACATACATATATGCAGATTTAGAGAATGCAATGCTATGCTACACTTGACTAACTCACTTTTTGCACTCCACAATACAGTACCTAGTTATTTTCGCGTTTGTAGTTGACAGAGAGCTTCGAGCATCGGCATCAACGCACTATCCTCTTCTAGCTCAAGTCATGAGTCAGTTGTCAGTAGCACATTTTTTTGGAGTAACCTTCTTCAACCTTGACTTGCTTTAAGTAACTTTTTTTGCTGAGAGATGCTATACAAAAGCTACAAAATAATATAGGTTTCACAATCTCCTCCATACACGACAAGTAGGATTGATGTTGACTTTATAGTTGGATAATCTTTATAGGTGCAAATAATAAAGATGAAAGAGAGGATGGAGGATGGACGTTGACACAGCGTCGCTGTAGTTAAAAAGTCACTAACACAGATAAAATTGGGATCACGACTTAGTTTGGGTGCTGTTGGTGCTGGAAATTAGCATAAGAAATGTTATGTGCTATATTGTAGCTTAACGAGGACAAGACAGGACAATATCACGGCTAGCCGTCCGACAGCTAGAAGTCAAGGTGAGCTGTGAAGTTATATGGAAATGGGAAGTTTTGTCTCGAGTCTCGACAATGTTTTTACTTGTTTTATTTTGGGGCACAGTGCTACCATATTACTGGAATGTTGTTGATTTGTCTCGTCTCGACCTAGACTTTTTCTTGAAATTCAATCGGGATTGAAATTCCAGACAAGTCGTAAAAATGTATGTAGATATAGTTGATGCAGTGTGGTGTGCACTGTTCCACTGATGGGAAAGGACAAGGCTGTTTCAATCCAATGTTGCCAATTTGTATTACAAGTTTTTACATCAACTGACCTTCACAACAAAAAGCAACTTTGACAGTAGTGGTTCACCTGATGGGCTGGAGGCAATTTTATCCAGTTTTTTTGAAGATTTTGCGCAGGTTCTTTGATAGATTGCAGAGTCTTTGGATTGTGTTTTAGGTACCTCGAGGTCCAGAGATGTATATTTACGTCAGCAATAAGTAAAGCAATCTTTGGCAAAAATAAAACTACTTTGTTTGATACTTGATCTTTGATCTCCTGCTAATAATGGTAATGTCCGTAGCTCATTGCGTTGAAGTTGAAGGCAAGATGTTGTTGGTTTGGTGAATCTGGAAGAAATTGCGTGCCACGAAACCAAAAGAAAAAATAAACCAGAAGAGATGCTGCAAGTACAAATGTTGGGTAGCTAGTCGCCAGCAGATGATGAGTGATTCGATGATTTATATAATAACTTTTCTTGTGGCTTCGCTTTTGATGATGAGTGCTGAGCTGATCTTCCTTGACTTGACCAAAGGTTTCAGAATCTGTAGAAACACGGACTAAGAGGTACAGGTTTAAAATCAGGAATTATGGGGAATTCCTTGAACGAACCATGCACCTTTGAGTTTCCAGCTAATCAAGAAATTCATAAAATAATAATGAGGATTACAAATTACAACGAACCAAACTACGTGATGAAGCAAGCCGGTTTCATAAATAGGTTTGAAAAAACACATTACATACCTTTTTTCGTGCAAGAAATTTTGCAATTTCCAATTTTTTTTGACAAAATGCAAAAAATTGCCCTTGATTTCCTAAAATTGGACAAGAACTCCTAGTATTTGCATGTACTTAATTGAACATCCCACAGCTGAGTAGCAGCCGCGGCTGTATAAAGACTCATTTACCACACACCACTTCGCTTCACGTGTCTAGGTCAAACTGCTAAGCCAACNACCACTTCGCTTCACGTGTCTAGGTCAAACTGCTAAGCCAACTGGTCGATGAGATGGGGATGATGGGATATAGCTACAGCTCAACCGTCAAAACCTTTTTTTACTAGTCCTAAACTTCAATTTGCGATCGGCATCACAATATCCTAACGTCATACACCATACCTACCAAATCCATAAGGCTCCTACTAGTCCTACTCCTACAGCATCCTATCCTATATAGTTATCGTTGCCGAATTCCTTTTGGATAGAATGAATTGTCTCTAGCTTCCATTGTGCTTTGTTCATGTGCCAATTTATATACTTATTCTTCGAGGGTGCAATAATAACAAATAATGACATAGATAATAGGTATCATATTTGCTTATAAAATAAACGTGAGTCTCTAACGATATGTAGCGCCAGTGCATTCATAAATTAGTAAACAAAGTTTGTTATCTTTAGTGGATAACAGCAATAAGTTAAGTATAAGTACAGTTATAGCAAAAGGGGACTTAACAAATTAAGAGGGCATAATAACATTCACAAAGCCAATCATAACAATAATAATGCACACCTATATAACGTTGAAGATGTTGATGTAAAAAAAATTGAGGATTTTTCATATATGTTACATAAAATAAATTCAAAGGAAATATAGACATATAGCAAAATGGAAATGTGCAACTTGATCTTCTCATTCACGTCCCCAATATATAAGTATATATATATATATATGTCGTGTATATATCATTTGTTTTGACCCAAGACTTGGGTCCCAAGTATAAAGCATAGCAAAAGGTTTAGCGCTATACTTAGTAAATATTTTTCTTTAGGTGATACATGTTTGGCTTAATGCAGTGCAGATTACGTAAAAAAACACGAGTCAAATGTTGCCAAACCACTTTTACTTTTCATCTTATTCTTTTGCTCTTGGGTTCAATTCTGTTTAATAGGGGATATGGATGTTAGATGTGGATGTGCTAGGAGGCAAAGGATGTATACAAAATATTATAGATATAAATGTATTTTTCTTATAGAGCCCAAACCAAAAAAGTAAATTCCATCTTTTCTTGTAAAATGTGAGTTGAGATCATAATAACATGGTCAGTTAGCAGTAGATTAGGAGGCAGTGGCAGTGCCATGCTATTCTTGGTTGGGTTGCTTTATGATCTTGCACCGTTGCTTAGACTTATTTGCGTGGAGTGGAGTATAGTAGATAGGAGGTGATATAAAAGAGTACTTTTTTGGCTCACCATGATTTTGGGATGTGAAGCATCAAATGTTTTTGGGTGAGATAACAGATAACATTTAATAATATGTAAAGTGTCTGCAAAAAGTTTATGTAACGTGTCTAACATCACTGAGATGCTCTAAAACCACTGTTTGATGAACAGTGTAGTGAGTCTAATTGCTTACTTTGCTTGCGTTTAGGGGTTTGATATGAAAAGTTAGTATTATGAACTTCAACGCAGTCACTAGGAAAATGGGTTAGAAGATAGAAGATAATAATATATATAATGGTATGACATGAAAGAGGCCGAGTGACAAGGTTGAAGGTTCGTACTTTAAATATCACGTTCCAGGATAAAATTGAAGAAAACGAAAACGGTATATGACCACTTGTGACTTTCTGGATTTTTCTGAAGGGGAATCGTGCAAGAGAGCAATTTTAATTTTGAATTTATCTTGTATATCCTTATAGTCGTATAATTATTGATTAAAACGTGTTCTGTAGTATTTTTATTGAGCTAGAATAAACTTGTCCCTTATATTAACATTTTGGTAATGAAGACATTGAATTTTAGTTTTGAATCAGCATTTTTTGGGCGTTAATTTTGCAATTTGCACAAGTCATTAGTCCTTAGCGTGCAACTGCACATAAATATATGGTGCACTTTTGGTTTTTCTGCAGTGACCATTGACATACATAAGGGACACCAACTACCAACAGCAAAGAAGATGGAATCATAAAAATCATAAAAAGGGAAATCACAAAACAAAACAACTGACAACCTTTCAGATCGAATAGCGTATATAGGTCTTTGAAATGACAATGAGCTGAATCCTTATATATTTTTTGTATGCAGTTATAATAGCAAATGAAATTCATGTTCAAGCGGCTTGCCTTACGTCAAGTCTATACTTATGCTAGTACCCAACATGAACATAGGTATATACTCCTTGATTAAGTTACTTCGAACTTCAACTCTCAAAAGCAGTTTTCTTAATGACTTCCTAGTGTGTATATCATGGACAACCGATGCATCTAGAAAGATGATAATGAATGGTTTGCATTTTATTGTGACCTCCAGTCCGTCAAAAAACACAACAAAAAGTATAGAAGGCTACAGCAATTACTGCAAATGGTGACAGCCGACAGCAAAGGTAGTTTTTTTAAGGCAAGTTACTTTTGGGTTTAACTTTTTGCTGTGGTGTGAGAATTTGATGCAATAATGAAATCTTGATGCAGTATATGTATTCTACAGGAGTTGAAATGTGTATTGACATGTTCAATGTTACCAATATAACTTCTTCAATTTTTCTATTTACATATCACACAAAACTAACATCAATTACTTAGCGCTTGTACTGGTTGTGCCGGTTGCTTTATCTTGTTTCTCATGTTTCTCTATCAAAAGTTTTATGTGAAAAAAATCATGAAAAGTGCGTTTTTCGTGAAATAACATCCAGCGAGCAGAATGAGTCGTCAACCTCTTCATTAAAAACCCTTCCGATTTTCCTCTTTGTTTGAATTTTTACGACAACGAGAAAAGTTTCGAATGTATATGAGTCATTATGAAAGAAATGTTTTCTCACGTTCTCTTTTTCTTGTTTCCTTAAAAATGATTATTTTGTATGCTATATGTTGTTGTTAAATCAAGTATATACATACATATTTTAGTACACAATCCCACCCATATAAAAACAAATGCAAAAATAATTAGAAGAAAGAAGAATGAGAACGTTGAGAACTTAAATATTTAAAGCAAACCTCAATCGTGCACGTTTCGTGTTTCGTGCAATAAATAATCTGATAGAATAATTAAGAACTGCGCAGGTATATTGTCATTGTTTGCTTGCACGTGGGAATCTTTATGCATGGATAGAGACTTAAATATTTGTTAGAATTACAGTCATCATAATTTAAAGGATTGTCTATTACGCGAGCAAATGTTGTTTGTTACCCACAATAGATGCATACCATAAGGCTATATAAGCATAATACGCTGCGTTTAATTTAATCCCACAGAGCCCTTACTTATTGCTTGCTGATGTAGCTTTGTTTTCATGTCGCAAACATTTACTTGAACTATGGTAAATTATCAACGTATATCTGACAGTCACGTTTTTAGTTTCGGACACGGTATATCAGATTTATTTACGTAATGAAACGACTAATCTTACAGCAACCACCGACCTCTTAAAAGTGGATTAAAATCACATGATAAATATACACAAGTATATACATTTATCTAAACTATATTAAGGTCTTATTGTTCTTAACTGTAAAATAACGGTGTAAAATTATGTAACATCTTATTTATAAATGGGTACTTCGCATTAACTTAAAGCTGATTGATAGCCAAATATTATCTTCCCTCATACGTACCATCAGGTTGGACGAATCTAAAGCTCATTACGCCTTAATAATGAGTTAATATAGGAACTCCATACCTAGTGTTATCTAATGAAACTTTATAAATGGGTACTTCGCATTAACTTAAAGCTGATTGATAGCCAAATACTATCTTCCCTCATACGTACCATCAGATTGGGCGAATCTAAAGCTCATTACGCTTTACTAATGAGTTAATATAGGAACTCCATACCTAGTGTTATCTAATGAAACAGCGGTGTTAACAAATTCAGCTCACTTCTTCCCAAGTTTACAAAAAAAACAGAACTCATATTTTTACAGCTCCAATAATTAAATATATTTAGGCATACTTTTATAGACTGACTGGTAACGGTAACAGTTTACATTACACACGTAAAGTATGTAGATATTTACAGTACTTATATCTAACAATATAACTAATACACCACTCGTTTTTATAAATATAAAATTCCACCTTGAATAATGCTAAATATTAAGGCGCTTTTTTCCTTGTAGAGAATATTTATATCACTGTTTTGGGAGAATGAACATATAAATAATCGTAATCATGGCCAAATGAATGTGTCTTATGATGATGTCCAAAGAAGTAAATTTGCTGCTACAGACTTACTTCGTATGAACACATCACAATTAGACAAGTACACCTGACGTTACATATGTATTAGCATTTGGCATTGAAGATTTAACATTTCACCATCTGATACGTAATAATAAAAGCAAAAAAAACTGTGTATGATCATCTGTCTGGCTGAATCTTACANCCATCTGATATGTAATAAAAAGCAAAAAACTGTGTATGATCATCTGTCTGGCTGAATCTTACAGTAATTGCAGCATCGGATTGGAACATTGGAATAAAATCATAATCATAACAATATCAAGAGTTAGTGAGTCATGCAATGTTGGAGTTCACGTTACGTTACATTATTATTATAACTATAACTTTATAAGTATATCTGCCTTGCAAGAACAGATTCCAGATTCCAAGATGAACAATTAATTTTAGCCTTCAATCATTCAACTTCTACTTTTTTGCACGTCAATACAAACCCAACCAAAAGGGTTCTCATCAGGGTCATTAGAGCACGACCACGAGTTGAGTATTGCGATAGTATACTGTTTTTATATATATTCATGAAAAGTTGATTATATTAATTCATTTCCCATATGAAGGTTGACTAGTCGAAGAATAATATACAGATTCGTATATGTATAACATGTATGCTGGATTCTTGAAAATACTGACTGACTGAACAAAATTATGAATTAATATCTATAAGTTCTACATCCGGCATTCTAATTATCGAACCAACAGGTTAACATACCTAAAAACAACGGAAGAAAAGATAGGAAGAAGAAACTGATAGCAAATTGATATCAATTATTAAATACAATAATTTCACAAAAAATGGAAAATAGATTTTAAAGACGAATTAACAACTATTCCTCCTTAATTTTCTTGATCCCATCTCTAATTTGCTCAATACTGTCCTTGAGTTTAAATAAGAGAGAATACTTATTAGAAATGGTAACTTTACCATTGCTATCATTATTGTTGTTGAGCTTATTGAACTCGTCTTCATTTCTGAAGTCGTCCTCAACTCCGGAATCTCCTCCTTTCTTCTCACACTCAAAGAGGGTGATATCCGTCGAGATTTTTCTTTGTAATGTAGATACCTCCAACCCAAGCTCGTCCACTTGGTCCTCAATTTGATGAACGAGATAAGCAAGCTGCTCCTCAGTGACAACAGACGGATGTGCTTGCAAGCAGTATCTCATATGCTCTCCGTATCGGACAGTTGTAATGCATAAACCTGTTTAAAAAACGAAGTGAATATAGATTAAAAACGGATGTTTGAAATAAAAAATTATTTAGATTGTTTGGACTTCTCGTAATTAAGTTACATACCTGCTTTTGCCATCAGTGGCACCCATCCATTAAGACCGTAGCATTCCTTCCCTCCAAACTTTATGCGTCTTGTGCATAAAGGCACATTACTCAACACAGTTGAACATTGAATCCAACTAACAAGTAAGTTTACAATGATTGAGGGTCCTCTTCCCATGAGGGATGCAAACCAGAAGTTGATTGTCACCGCTGGATTCTTTGACATTCTACTCAACTCATCATTCATTTCTGATAACCGCTCACACCCGGAAATATCAGAGGTATCCAAATACGTCTCAATTACAACGTGATCATTACAAAGCCTATCACTAGGGAATGGGAAGATTCCAGCAACAATCCAAAAAGGATGACGTTCTGTAGAAAACTTTTTATTTTCTGCTGGATACTTTAACTCAAAGTTTCGCATTGCACCAGCTAAAACAGCTGCTAAAACTCCAGACATGGACACTCCAGACTTGTCCTTAATATGCCTGAACTCGTTAATTGGCATAGGTTTGGTCCAGCTAAACAATGCTTTTCCTCTACTTGTATCTGCGCTGAAGCGACTTGTTTTAAAAATTGGGGGTTGAGCTAATCTTTTGATTAGAAACAATGGAAATAAGGCAACACACGTGAGTTTGTAGATGAACATAAAAGCATTTGAAATTTTTAGAGGTTTGCAAGGATTAATAACATAAGGGAATGTCTCTGGTTCGCCACTCCAAGTATTCGCTACAAAATGTAGTAGGGTGCTCGTTCCATCCATGTAGGAATGATGCATGCGAAGAATTCTCATAGCTTTTACATCACCAGAAACTGGTTTGTATTTTTGAATTATTACTTCTTCCCACTGAGGCTTATCCTGCCCTGGCATATCAAGCCGAAGCTCTGGAAGAACTTCTTGAAGCAATTCCTTCTCCGTGATGATCCTGTCCTCAGATCCTGGATAGATTCGAACATGGTTGGAAATGTCGAAATTTTCACACTTTTTAAGGCACATGAACAACCACTTGTTCTCCCATATATATTTCAAGTTGCGAAATATTTTGTTTCCCACCACGTGCTTTTGATAATGCTGTCGAATTTCTTGAATATCAAGGGGCCCTTCCACTTCTGACGCGTACAAAATTGTACGACAATTGTCTTCTTTTGGTAACACCGCATAATTTGAACTAATTGGATCAGTACAAAGCTCATAGTAATCTCCATAAAAGAGCCACAGCCCAATTCGTATCAAAAGCCGAAGTAATTCGTTTATACTGAGAACAACAAATAACACCGGAAACACGATTATGATCCTAATTGTTACGGAAATAAAGAGCTCGATCCCAAATAGGATGGAGCGAAGAGCAGGATGTAAAACGCTGTCGTTAGGACCCATCTTCTGTCGCAATACTAAATGCGGTCAATGTGAATCAGAAGTCAGAAGGCTATAGCTCTAGCAAACAGGATATAATTTGCTAAACACCAATCTATAGGAAGCGTTGAAGCTTCATCAACGTCCACGATTGGTCTCTGGAGTCAAGGAAATGTGTTGTTCGCCTTGATGAAAAGTGCAGTTCAACTTGTCTCGCTCTTGTCAGATGCAGAATCGAGAATGATACGGATGTGGCTGAAGACGATGAAAATATAGTCAAGCAAACAAACGTTTATTACATTTACGAACTATTACAGGGAAGACACTTTTGTGTGGAATGCCTACAGAAATAATGTAGAGCATTTAATTCAGAACATAGAGAGGAAGTTCTCACGGTTTTTTTAAATTCATTTAAAAGTATAAATGGTAATCTTAATCAGCGTAGTTTTGTATTATAGTTCGTTACGTATTCCTTTGTATTCTCTATTCATTTCATACATGTTATGTATTCTTAGTTTTACTCTTTAGAAAACTCCTAGTCAGCTCAGCTTACTGCTCGAATGAGTAATCGACTCTTGAACTGTTACACTGCTGACCATGCGGAGGGAGGATGCCATGGCAGGACGAGTATATATCTTTAGTATACTACTAATACAAAACGGTCTTCTCTATCTTTTTGACATGATACTATCTATTCGCATGGACAGATGACGGGTAACAAGTTTTTGATAGGTATTATGTGTACGTACACTGTACACGTATAGTACAATGTTCAAATTGCAGAACTGATTCAGTATCCCGTGAGAAAATCTAATCTACGTGTCTTTTTTTGTAGTAGTAGGCATATGAAGTACTAGTATGTTTCTTCAACACGAGTGCAAACGCAGTGGTAATTAATCCAAATGAAAACTGTAGACAGGTTTTCTACTTGGCGTTATGCTTATTATTTGAAAATTAAATTTAAAAGAATGTTCAGTGTTTCTAAGCCAGACAGTCTGCGACCCAGCACAGCGTAGTAGATGCCTATAATACGTGTTAAAGGTGTAATACGTGGCTATCGTAATACGCGTGCAGGATGATCAGTCTATCTTTGACTTTCAACTCATCCATCGCCAGTTCACCGCAAATTACAACACTGCAACTCGCCGTTATTAAACGTAAACTTTTCGGTAGTTTGGTTGCTTGTTTTGTGGACTATGTAAATGATTTCTGGTCTTGATATTGAAACGTATGGATTACATGTATGAATCATCGGCATTCGTTTTTCTTTTTTGATAGAATATGTCGAAAACTATAAGTCGTGTACATGATGTACATGATTTTATTCAGAAGTAATACAGCAAAATGTCGAAGGGTTATTCTAGATAGTAGGCACCAGAGCAATCAAAGAATCCATTCATATGATGCTATATATGACCATATTACTCAGTATTCTCCAATCGCATTATATATGGGCAAACAAATAAAATAGCATTGAAACCTTCGCATTTTGCAATCGCGTCAAAACTCTCTCAAAATTCAATGAATATTATTATAAGTATTCCTATAGATTCAATGAGGCAATTACGCAATAATAATACTTAAATTCAATAAAGATGACTTTAAATTGCACGCAAACAGTAAAGTACGTATTTCTCATGTGTTCGTACTGTATTTAAAGTCTGTAAACCCCTCATTTTGAAGGAAAATATATGGATTTGCCAGCGTAATCTGGTTGATACTTCATATAAATAGGCTTGACGTTCACCGCAAGGAAATTTAATCTACGTCATTCTTACAACCACATTATAATTTGATCATGATCAATTACATGAGTTTGTGATAGTCGCATGATCGTGAAATATATATATTAGGGTCATTCATACTGATGCGGTGGTTTAAAATGTGTTCTGGTTTTGCAAAGTTGGAATTACCTCTGGAAGTCAAAAGCAAGTGAATCAAATTCAGTAAAAATTGCGTCACCTGAAACCAAAGCAAAATTTAAAATGAAATATTACGAAAGCTGTACAGCATTTGGCTAAAACCAGCGATATGATAAAAAAGTAGCATACAGCAATACTGTTTTTGCTCTATTTAATTGAATCAAATAAAGCCAACATTAAGCATTTTATTTCCTCAATAACACAAAGCTACTATTAACTCGCGAGCAAACAATAATGTTATGCAAGGTCGTGTGAAAAAGTTGAATTTTGGGAGCGGACTGGTTTTTGTATCATTTACTTTTGCAATGACACTTTTCTAGAATCTTCTACGTACTACCTTCAACTGACCTACGCCATTATCATATTATTGGTAAAGTGAGCAAAAAATTGCATGCTATATGTTTTAATCCAATCTACCATGGCCTTTAAATAAACAAACAGGAGCGTGTGAGAAAGAAAAGTATGGCCAGCAATTATGACTTGAACCACCTTCTAAAACGTTGGTGACGGGTCGGGTGGCTTAATTTCCCTTTCTCAGGGAAATTTAAGCGATATATGATATGCTTAATTGGAGCACGAAATGTCTCCGTGACGTATGCATACAACCAAAATAACAATAATAACAACAGAATTTGGCAAACGTTTAAAGTTCTGAAAACACTTTTGGCTGGCACGAGGCCACAGGAAACTTCCAGCTTCAGAAAAGTGAGAAGGTCACAGCAACGTCTTAAATGCATAAATCACTCACTCATGCAATGTTTTGTCAACATCCACAAGTCCAGAAGTCAAACCCAGCAGGGGCGCTACTGAATTTTATTTTTGCTTTTTATTACACGAAACAATGCATTCTTATATATACATACAATCAATGGAATCGTTGTAGATTCGTCTTAAAACTAAGATAACAACCAATTAAGTCTCTCTAGTTAATAAATACATGGAATAACAGGTCCATCAAAAAAGAGCTTTGGACTATTGACTATAAGTAATATATATTATATATATTATAGCATAAAAATCTCTCTGTTGTTGGCGACTGCTAATGATGAATATTTTTCACAGCTTAGGTCATAATATTTTTGTAGGTAATAATGAGTAGGTATAATTGTTTCCGAATTCACATGGTATGGTGGTACAATATATCATATATTGTCTATATAGCTCTATCTAAAGGGGATAAAATTTTCCTAGAAAAGTATACATTTAAGGGAAAACGCTACAAATATGGTATAATGATTATTATATAGCATAAGATTGATTTGATTTCTGATAACAACGTTTACTGCGCTGCGCTAAAAGTAACAAGGTCGTTTTATAGAGTAGTACGCATATTATACGCATAACATTTTTATCTTGGAGACTTCATAGCTACCATGTATTTGTGTAAATTTTCTCACAACACCTGAAAATGGTCGGTTGATTTCAAAAAAAGTCTATGTCGATTATTGTTATGAATAAATTGTGGTTGTTTTTTTTCAAGAGAATTCCAGCTCTTTAAAAAGGATGAATTTTACAGATTTTACATTCATACGCTTCTAATTCCCTGTATTTAACTCGACACTACATTATACTATATAAGTTTTCAGTCACCTCCAACAGATAATATGTATATGTATAGGCTATATAGTTTTTAAATTGAATTGTTTTTTTGTAGTGTAGGTTGTAGCACTGATTTGATTTGACAATTTATAACACTTTCTATAGAAGGTCAATATAGCGTTCCTGGAACAGTTTGGCTTCACATCTTTGTACACTTGAGCTTTCACACTTGTTTGTTTGTTCTCTAATATATTGTAGTTGTTTGTCCATTTTTCATTCTGGGAGTTTTCTGCGAGGACTATATGAGAAGTACGCCACGTCACAAGCAGCACTTTGCTATTTAAGTATCTTATTTCTTCCTTCCCATGTAATCATATACTGTTTTCAGTCATTTATTTTTGCTTTGTAACAAAGATGAGCTTTTGAAAGAATAGACTTTTGTATATGGTTATATTTTCTTGATCAAGAGTATTTGCTTGCAAGGGAAAGCAGTTTGGGTGTCATCTCCATCACTTGAAACGGGAAAGGTGAAATGATGAAAGTACTAAAAATGGTTTACTTATTTCTCGAGTGAAGATGAGTAAAGTGCTTATTGTGTCTAAGTGCAAAAAGTGTTTCTTTCGTAGAGTCATCGCATTACATTCATTCATAAGTAAACATGTAATCTGCTCCTATAGAGCATAATATTATGTTTAAGTCTTCAGAGTTTAAGAAAACACCAACCAGGTAAAAACGGTTTATAGGACGATGGTGTACCATGGTAGAATACAGACGAGGGGGATACATGGATATTTTGGTGTTCCGCGTGATATTGTATTTTTGCTTGAGTATAAAAAGCTATAAAAAGCTTGTGGTATACTTTTACATTACATTACATTCGTAATACATTTTACAACATAGAGATATTAAACAAAAGAAATTGCTTTTTCACTGGGCGACAAAACTACACATTTACTCTGAACTCTCTACTTTTCTTTGTCACACAACAAACAACACAATTAATTATTTTTGTTGTATTCCAAAAAGTAATTACAAATACGGTTATATAGGTCTTTCTCTTTTTCTCTTTTGTATTACAATAACTAATTAGGCTGACATGACTTTTTCTGCATTATTGCAACATTCTTTAGGGTGACTCACGAATGAGCGGTGGAGTATGTTTACTGTAAATATTGGATGAAAATGGATTTTTTCGCTAGAAAGAAAAAACATCTTTGATGTTTTATGTTTGTCTCGTGTTTGTTCTGCTTGTGCATTTCTGTATGATGCTGCTCATAATAATAAAGCGGAGCGAACAAGGGAAAATTCTCCTATTCTTTTTACTCTCCATTTCATACATGATTCAGTCCAGAAGTAGAAGCGAAGGTTTTGGCTGAGGAAGATTGTCCTGCTCCTCCTGCTGATGAAGTTGATTGCATTGATTGAGATGGCACCAATCTTACCCTATCTGTTCACAGAAAAAAGCAACAGAACATAGCTTTTAGTGAACAGGTGACGAATGGAATAGCTTCTTTTAGTCCATGATAAAAATGAGCTAGTAATTTATTTTTATGGAAAAAGGAACAAAAATTTATTATGCTTTCGTCAGCTGCTCCTACTGCTGCAAATAAGCATTATCATCAAAAAATAAATTATTACACTCCTACACGATCTTCCTCATGTAAAAGTAAATGTAACATGAACATTGTTTGCGTTTTGTGGTCTGATTTTTTACTCGAGTACATACGTATATATACTTGCTTGCGTGTGTAGAACTACCCATTTGCGTGATTCTTCGACGTTATTTTACATGATTCTAAATGATCTCGTCTGACTTTTATAAGAAGCATCAATTACTTTGTTCATGTGCATCAAAAAGTGAGAGTGTTCCTTATAAGAGTTATGGTATCATAAAAGTCACAGATATTATATCATTTCATACCTTCAGAAATGTAATTCATAGGATTAAGATTCAACTTGTAAGCTAAGTCTTTGAGCTCCACACGAACCCGATTCAGCTCCTGTTCCCTTTGTCGTCTTATGCTTGCTCTGTGAGTGAATTCCGGGTCAGAGTACTTTGCAGCAGGATCTGGAAATTATATTATTTTAATAATTAATTGATATATATACTTACGTAATTTTGGTTAGTCCATATACATTCAAAAAACCCATTCATATTATGTCAGATTACGTCTAATTGAGATAAAGAAAGACATGGAATGTATTACATGGACCATTAGGCAATTTTAAGTTGCAATTTGTGTAGTTTTTGTAGATCCGTTCGTGCAAGCAGAGTTTCTCGCATCTCTCATATAACTTTATATTGACAAGGGGGAATGTGAATGAAAATGATGTAAAGGCATGAGAGGAAAATCAATTAATATTTATTACTTTTTAACAAGCAACCTTTACTGTAGGTAGACAGAGAGAAATATGTAAGGCACGAACATGAACGTATAACAATGCAATAGCATGATAAATGAAAGCCCAGAAAATTCCATTTCATTGAATAAAATAAAATAATTATTATGATGATAGAAGACCAGTATTATGTTTCCACTTCACACGCAATCAAATCCAATATTTGTCCTAGACGCTACGCTATATGTTACATGCTCTTTTTAGAAGTTTGAGCAACGCATGTCCGATGAAAAGGTCATAACAATCTTTTCTCCAATTGTGATCCAACATAATAAAACGGAATCCTAATTATCATCAAGAGAATAATATTATGGATAAAATGAGATTGCTACCTTCTGTGGATGGACTTTCATTAACGCTACTATTGAAAGACTTGCTTCCGGAGGCCTTTTTGTCATTGTTACCACCTGGTTTGTTCGAGTTTCCAGCAGCTCCTCCCTGGTTCTTACCAGATGGATTCCCTTTAGAATTATTGCTTGTCTTCTCGAGTGCTGGAAAAGTTTAATTAAGAGTGTTTTTACATGAACTCTGGAAAACACTAATGAAATGAAAGCGATGTAAGTACAAAAAGCAATATGGTATCAGTCAATTTAATGCAGAACTCAGCAACAGATACCATCTATTCCTAATTAAGACTAATTGAGATTGACTTAATCTCATTATCAAGTCGTTGAAATAAACATTATGAAACTACTCATGCTGGAATGGATCAGGAAAACCTGATGTGATAACACATGAAATTACAAATTCATCAGACTAATTACAAAAACAAAGTTTCTCTCTCTCTCCACTACCAAATTACCTGTCTCAATCACGTTCCTCTTTTGAAGCTTATAGTTTTTGATCTTTTGAATCTCATTATTCATAGAAATGAGGTTCTGCTCTCGTTGAATGTTCAAAGCCGTTCTTGGTAAGTCCTGAAGGGAGCTCCGCTTTGCTGAGTTGTTTCAAACAGAATCACATCAAACATCAAATGCAAATGGAATCATCAAATAGAATACATTATTTTTTGCATGAGTTTTTTGTTTGTGACTTCTTGTACATGATTAAAACCCTAAATTAAGACGGGAAATACGAGTATAAAAAATATATACATCCCTCTCGTTCGTATAAATTCACATACCTTTGATTTCGTCAGCGTGCAAAACTTGCATAGCCAAATTCTCCAACTCGGAGCGGATCTCATTCAGCTTCCGTTGAGCCTTCAGGTGGGATATATGTTGAGAGAGGGGCTCAACTACAAGAATTATTAACATGAGAGAACTTAGCGTGAGATAGGCACATGTTACTTGCAAAAACAAAAGCAAAATTTATTACTTAAGCTTAAGTAAGTAAAGCTTTTGAACTCATTTTCGCATAAAGCGATTCACAGGAATAGGTTTAGGAGAGGATATGAGATGATGATGCTTTATACATTCTTTATGTTCTCTTGCATCCTTTCATGTCTTCATTATTCATGTTGATCAACATGTTAAAAAGGAATCAAAATGCAACTCCTCTCTTGATTTAATAAACCTTGCTCATATTCTCATATACTTTATGTTGACATAAGTACAAGATTCCATATACAGACGATTTAACTAAAGGTATATTATACAAGAATTCAACACATAAA
Source organism: Orchesella villosa (assembly GCA_036850725.1). NCBI lineage: Eukaryota > Metazoa > Arthropoda > Collembola > Entomobryomorpha > Orchesellidae > Orchesella > Orchesella villosa. Next base: position 7,229 of record JAANSM010000568.1, on the reverse strand, counting down.
CTCCAATCAACATCACTGTCAACTGTTGAGCTTGAGCTTGGCCTAGTGTATCTGTATATTATATGTTCTCTGTAAGTAAAAGGAATGAAGACAGGGGACGAGAGTGAAACCGTTTATTTCCTGTTCCTATAATGAACCGAGCTTATTCACTCCCTGTCTTTACACTTCTTTACTTATACCTCATAAAGAGTAAAGAGTGGTGGTATGGTGTATTAGAAGGGAAAGCCACCTTATGTCAAAGTCAATATTGACTCTGTTTTTGTACATCACATCATCATCACCCCCACAAAATGTTATGTTATGTTAGACACACTCTCTTCAATCGGCCTCGTCTACATTCAGCATTGCTTAAAAAGCCTGCTTCCCATACCTATAGTTGGTGAAAGTGGTAGTCATGTTAAATTATATACACGTAGTTTCATTACATGAGACTTTTGGTCATAAAATCCTCTCGGATACATGGGAATAAAGTAGTTTACAAACAAAATCCTATCAAGAAAAACAACACAGGAGCTCACACTAAATTTATATTATGTACTAGAGTAGGAAAGCGCTTATAAGAGAAAGAAAACAAAACAAACCTTTGGTTTCTCCGGGACTTGATGGTTTACTTCCTGGAAGCTCAAATTCTTGTGTTAACAGAGATCCTTTTAGCATTCCTTTTGCAACTAAATTAAAAGAAGAAGAGAAATATGAAAAACTGGTTGGAAACAAGGATGGAATGGAACATGTGTAGTTATTGATCCTTTCTTGTATTTCAGAAAGAGTATAAACAAAGTTTTGTTTAGCTGTTTGGATGAAAACTGAATCCGAATTCTTTGTGTTATTTGCATTTCTCACCTTCGGCAAACTTATCTTTCTCCTGCTGAGCAATAGTTCTGAGATATTCAATTTCTTCTTTAATCTGCCTCAGTTCCTTCTCCCTGTCGGATTCGTATCACGGATTGTGGAATGTCTTGAAGCGATATTGAGTTTCCTAGAGCATAGCAAAAAGTAAGTAGTAGTTTATTTTGCATCGCTATATTATTAGACACCAAACCGTGTGGAATTTTCCACGTAGGTATTAGCGAAAACTGTGTGGGAGTTAACAAACACAACTCACACTTCACTGGAAGTTTATTTCAAATAACATAAAGCAAATACGAAGAACAACTCCACATAATGCATATCATTAGAATTATCACTCACGAAGCGAAAAATAGTTTCCGTTTTTCAATATTTTTATAATAAACTCACGTTTTAAAGGAGGACTCTCACTAGCTCCAAGGTATTCCAAGTCGGAGTCACTTGCCCTGGAGGTGAGTGTGGCAGACTTCTCGTCTATATGCAAAAAAAGGATTGCATTAACCTTCCACTCCAATTTTCCCTTCCAGAATATTGGAAAACAGCCAATACATTCAACATTCGCATTCCACATGCATACACAGAACAGCCAGATATGAATAATATATAAAATTTATCATAATATAAGGTCAAACGTATGCTTCTTCTCTCAGTATAAAGTTTATACTTAACCTCAAGCAATAAAACAGTGTAGAACATCTACTATCTACAAACCCTTTCCCATTCTATTTATCTCATGTCTAATTTGGTTAATCTATAACAGCCACTTCACAAGAGAAGGAAAAAAACGAGCATTAAAAACCTGTCCCTCAAATAAAAGTGTATAAGCATGTCCACAACATGAAGACATAATACCCCATTCTCTTTTCTCCGTTCCCAAAAATCAATGGCTTCTCAAAATAAAAAATTGAAAACGACACATTCATTATGCCCTTCAATCTCAATCTATCCTTTAGATGGCTTTGACATAAAGTGCTCAAAACAAGGAAAAATCCGTCTTTTTCCCCAGTGAGCGAACTAGAAGGAAGATGGATGGGCATTGTGAAAGCCAAATAATGGAGCGGTGCATAAAGAAAAGTCTTCTTGAAACCTAAGCCTATATATGGCATGGGCATTGTGCTGATGATACTATTCTCATTGGAATGGGGAAAACTGCGTCAGGAAAACGGGCTTTCTTCGACCGAGGTGAATCCTTTTCTCGTTCTCAAAAGCTGAAAAAAAGGCAAAAGCAGCTTATTTTCCCTTTAGGATAAAAATGGCAAGTTCCTGCAATGCAACACAACACGGTGCCATTCTGCGGCATTGTAACGTAACATCTGACTTAGACTTTGAAGGGGAAAGGACATATAATATGTGGGACACTATGAGCCTAAGCTTTCAGTAAACTAGCTTAATGTGACTCAACCTTATAATAAGCCCGATATATAAAAGTACAAGACAGGAAAGTAAAGGAAACAGTAAAGTTAAAGCTGTTTATGGAAGCTAGAAACGGTAATAAGCCCTAAGTGGCTTTTCACTAGGCTTTAGTCAATGCACATATTTCCCATTTTTAGAGCTTGTTGTGAGAATGTTCAGAAAATGGAAATAGAATGAAGATATGTATGTAAGCCATGCAAATGTTTTCATTCTTTGGATAGTTACAAGCCCATGCAATGCAATCAAAACGTATATACGAACAGTACTATAACTGACATATACAAAACTTTCTGAAAAGCACTTTTTATAACATGTTATTCTTAAAAACTCGCAAATCTAATAGAAAAACTTATTGGCTGCGCTTTTGTTATCTTTATCAACAACTTCAGCAATATTATTATTGTTGCTTCATAATATTTTCGTCCCTTTCCGAGTCGGGAAATTTCGAGCTTCCAAACACCTTAAGGAAATCAAAGGAAAAATACTTTCAAGTGTATAAAGTAATTTAATATATTGAGTAATCTAAACAGGGAAACACGCACACATATATACTGTGTATACAGATAAAAAGGCGGATAGGAAATAGAATTTTCTTCCTTCAAAGTCATCTTCACATTACACACAATCAGTTGTGCACAAAAAATGTATACACGCGTACATGATTTTGCCACACACAGAGTTATTATATTGTAAAATATTTTGCAGAAGCAACAATAAAGGAGAAAATAGCAACTGTACTTTGTTGAGCTCGTAAACCTGTTAGCTGTTGTTCCAAATTGGCACATTCTGCTTGGAGAAAAGCGAGCCGTTCCTGGCGTCGCATTTCCAGAAGTTCTGGTGTCAATATCTCTTTCTTTGCATCCTCTCCAAAGTTATTGCTGCTATTGCTTTTGTTCTTCTTTGATCGGCTTCCTGCCGGGGCAGAATGAGCTGAACTTGATTTTCTTCATTGTGTGGTAACAACAGGCACAAAATAACCAAACACAAGCGATGAGGATTCCCAAAAGCTAAATTAAAACAATAAACATCATTAAATTAACTACCTCAACCCTGTAATACATAAATCCGACTAAAAGTTCATGGTGTTAAACCTACAAAACGAAATAATTGTATAAGTTTTCAATGAAACTTTTATTATCGCTTTATACCATCAAAATTCAACATTCTTCTCAGTGTAAAAATTATGCACTGATTAAGTGACTAGCTTATCCTTTATCTATCTGATCATTCTTAACTTATCCGAGTGCAGAATGTAAAATCCAACCATGCGCTTTCGCCTTTCCATAAGACGTTCTTTTCGTGATTAGCCTCTAGACTTGTGTCAATTGTCGCAGTTAGTTAGTGCATCCATCTGCACTACCTTAGTTCAGTTTCATACGCCCTAATTAGGAACAAGGTCGGAAATACCTGTATGCCACATTAGTATGTCTATCCTCATGAATCCATACATATCCGCTTCTCGTTATCACTTCGTTGTTGTGTGCAAATGTATTTTTGTAACACACCTACATGAGCCTAAGCAGTTCACTCACGATTCAGATTGAGCTAAGTAAAAATCAATGAAAACAGTATATTTTCCTTGTGCTTAATGTGAAAATAATGAAACTAAAACTGAAGCTTGTGCTTTTCCTTACAGTACAGACTCATATAAGTGTGCAATGTTGGTGTGCAGACCCGTGGTGTCAGCTCAGCAGGAATAGAATATAATCCGAGTCGAGCAGATGAGCAATTTTTTTAGTTTATGCTTACGTGGGTGTGTATGAAAGACCTATATTATGGCTAGTACTACTGGCCATTCTGTATACATTTACTACTATTTCATAATGACCATATATGGCAAGATATAAAACGATAAATTTTATATGATGAACATTTATTCCACGCTGACAAGCGATCCAACGAGTATATTATTGACTTGAGATTTTTTCGGCTAACCTCTTGACTTCAGACAAAGTGGTAAATAGAACCAGCACCACGGATGACGGAACCACAGACAGAAGAGCCAGCAAAGCAAACCCGATCTCAATGATCCATTGCTATTTTTTGCTAACCGAAAAGGAATAAGTTGTGCTTTTACTCTTGTTCAAAGTGTGGATGTTGATGAGTTACTGTTGTGTAAGTAGTTGCATTCACTCCTATTACTGCTTTCTCTTTATTTTTGCTTGTTCTCCTCAAATAATGATCTAATATCCGTCGCTTCACTGCGCTCAGCCAGCTACGTTCTAATTTAATTAATCACTAAAACAGAATGCGGCAGCTGACGCACAAGCCAAACCAGTCAGCTAACAAAACAGGCGTTTTTTTTGTATATTTATATAACTCACGTTCGCGTCAGTCTTCTGACTCGCCTTTCTTTCGATACCGACGGCAAGACCAGGACCCGCACCACACAAAGTCAATGCATAATAATGCACAGCTATATGCTCGAAAAACCACACAATACACTAAAACGTCCTTGCTCAATTGCTGCTAACTAGCTGTGGAAAGCCATAATTGCATTTTCGAAGACAAAGGAGCAAAAAAGACATACGAGGAGCCAAGGCAGGAAATACAATAGTGAAGGAAAAGTTTTCCCCCGTCAAACTTTTAATACAAACACACGAGACACCGGAAAACTACCAAATTCCTCCAAAACTTTGACACTTTCGACTTTCTCTTGCACACATCAAAGGGTGAATTAAATCTTTGGGGGAAAAGATTATCTTTCCAGAAGACGAGTTATGATCAAAAGGCACGCAAACAGTTTATCTAAAAAAAGGGTTTGGCTTTCCGTGACGAGATTTTTCGACTCAAATAGGCAAACTAATAGTATAGTCCTCTTGTGTCCTTTGAGTTGTGAACTTGTTCAGCATGGAGGCACGACTAAAGTCTCATGAGGGAAATTTGGGACTAAAAATGGCAAGAATCCCAATAACTTTTAATGTTCATGTATATTCCCTACCAATCATGGAAAGGCATGTGTTTATCTATAACAAGTAATAGTAAGAGCACACAAATAAGTAGTCAAATACTTCAAGTACGGTAGGACGATCAAGTTGAGATAGAGAGAATAGAATAAAAAGGCAAGAGTGAGCGAGTCGACTGAGTTGAGTTGGAGTTGTTATAAAGGAGGAAATAATGTAATATACGCTTAGTTGACTATGGATTCTGAAGGCAAAAGTTCACAACCAAAACTTGCTATAGCTTATTTTTTATATGACACACATTTTATGAGTTCCTATCACCACTTATTTCTTCAGCTCATTCACTCAGCTCAGCTCAGCTCAGCTGAAGCCAAGTGAAAGTCGGAATAGACACAAGGAAACTATAGGCCCGAGAGCCAGAGTAAAGAGAGGAGACCATCAGACAAGACGGAACTTGAGTGAATGAATGAGGCATACAAATTTCCTGAATCAGAGAAAAGAATAGATTGGAAGAAAAATAGGATGGCTTATATATTGTAGATGCAGGCACTTTTTAAAACTGTTCAAAACATGTGGAATGTGACTTTGTGTAATATGGTCCCGTTAAAAAATGTGCCACTGTGTGAGAATTTAGATACAACACAACAATGCATTATGCAATATATGCATTCCACACATAATACGAAAGGAAATCTACAAGCATATAGCACACCGTTTATAGTTTGTTACTTTGCTTTGGAGTTATCTGGCTGGGATGGCAAGACTTTTTGTAGAGCACTTGAGACTTAAGTCTGGGAAGTAAAGCTTTGTCTGGACGGGTTATGCAACGTAGTATGTATTAATACACGTACACAAAAAACATAATATTGTGGACTGTATCTAAAACCTCCATCCTCCACACGAAAAGGGTGTCCTGCCTTTTTCTCAACCAAAAACGTTCTCTCGCTTTAGTATTTCCAGTCAAAAAAGTAAATGGGATTGCATGAAGCCCACTTTTTCTATATAAGAGAAAATATCAGACAAGTCAGCATGCTTGCTTCTCGACAGTAATTCCTTTTGGGGAGAGCGAGAAGGAAGAGATAGGCAAGGAGAGAATGTAGGGTAAGAGGTCGCCCATGTAGTACTAGTGCCCAACTTTGTGTAGCTTCATATTACTTCTGTATATCTATCTCTCTATCTAAAGAATATTAGTCTAAAAAGACATGGTTATCGCTACTAATATAAGTTGGACTTCCTCTCTTGAATATGAAAATGAAAAGGCAGACTTTAGAACTTGGAACAAGGAAACATCCCAACACAAGGCGAAAGATGATCACCACTTTTCTTCCACAGTCTAGCGGAGAATAGAATGGAACAAGAAGAGAAAACAGTGGCAAGGCAAGACGATGCTGGCACAGCTCGGAATATTCCAGGAAGTTTCAAGCCGAGAGAAACTGCATTGCACGGTATCATATCTAATGCCAACTGACATTTTCACCCTGGCGTCCATTCATCTAATGCTTTTCCTAGACAGCCTAGTGAACCGCAGAGAGCCACATATGGATGTATTTATATTTATATGTAACAAAAGTATGTATTTCTGTGTATGTAAAGAAAGACGTGGGATGCATATATGTAACCATAATATTCTTGAGCCTTTCAGTTTACATTAAGATTTCCAAGAGTTGCATTTTATTTTTCAACCTTTTCTTCCAGCATCCATTCCTTTACTTTACACTTTGCATGTTGAGCTTAGCTCAGCCAAAGCTAGTGTATGTGTATCTAAGCCTCTCCATTTCCAGCCCAAAAAGGGCATACCATGTGCTTATGTTATGTAACACAAGATGAAAATCAAGAAAGAGCTAAAGAAGGATGCTTTCACTTCTCCTTCCCCCACATTTTCTTCTTCCCAACATTTACAAACACGACGGAGTTGTGTGTGAAGCAAATAAAACGATGTGGATGAATGTGAGTGTGTGTGTTCCTTTCTCTAGTTTATGTATATTTGTTGCCTCCAGCTGCATAAAGGATAGACTACTCTATATTTGTAATGCTTTTTACCAGTCATCCCAATTTCTACCTCTTTTA
>JAANSM010000567.1:0-26410 GCA_036850725.1 Orchesella villosa | reverse complement strand
TGAAAGTTACGAAAAAACACTTCTCTTATCTTCGACAGAGAAAGTACTCTATACTCTCTAAAGTCATCTTATCAACCTGCCATTCATGATATTTCGCTAGAAGGTTGTTTTTACAGGCATCCGTTTAAGTAGACAACCTTTTAAGACGATGAACAGGTAAAGTAATTTGATTTAGCGTTGAATTACTTAACGATAAAAAAATTAGATTGCATCAAAATGTAATGTAATATAGAAACCGCACTCCGTCATGTATGCATCGATGGTTAGAATGTGGTTAGTTCGATAAAATTGAAGACTAACTGTCAGCTTTGACACGCTAGAATGCATTTTTGCTGTCGGTAATAATAGTCTGGGTACTTATATTCAAATTCAATTTATTAATGTTGTAAAAATCTACTTTGATCACCAGACGTAGACATGAGAGCATAATAATTATGCACAGATGCATAAACTTGATAAGAGCGGAAGGCACTGTCAAGTGCAGTACCCAATTTTTTAGCACGTCAAGAGAAATCTGCATGTCTATATTCTGCAAGATAAAATTCATATTACGTCTAGTACACTACTTGTATGCACTGAATTCGACAGAATACAGTCATAAATGCATTCACATTTATATGCTTACAAGCAATAGCGATAGACGATAGAATAAGTTAAAAATACTATCTAGATATATATACTGATTCACACTTTGTCATGCATCAAATGTTTCATTCCACGTGATGTTTTTTTTAAATTGAGAGAGTACTCTGTTAAATGAAATTCTGTTGAAAGACATTTAGCATCGGCATCATCATCTCTAAAAGTTGAATCTTAGGCTTTTGCCCTAACAAAGATTTTATCTAGCTAGACGTAGCTGGTAAAGAAGCCATTAAACTTATTAGTTCAGACCTGGTATAGGTGATATGAACTGTACTATAAATGTGATGACAGATGTCGATCTGAAAGTAAAGATCACTATATGTATGACATTTTAATACTAACATATTCTCACTCTATAACCATCTGCTTGAAATCATCTTTAGAGAAAGCTGCGACCTAAGGCTTAAGACTAACTTTTGGTCTCATTTTTTCAATTTGTAATTTAGAACAGGTGAGAGGAAAATAACACTGGGGCTTTCGTAGAATCGCACTCGGAACTTTGCTATAACATGAATATACTTACTCATTATTATATTGGCAACCGTAACACAAGTAGTTAATGTTGATCCAGTAATTTACTACTCTAGGCTACTTCTTTACCAACTCCAATTTTACCTTTGGTACTTATTCATACTCTTCCAAACTTCGCATTTTCATATAGCAATGTAGAATATTAGGCTTTGATCTTATTGCTTTGGAATTTTTTGTATACGTTAGCATTCCTTCTTCTACTGAGAACAAAATACGATGAACAAGCAGATATTATTATGCGCAACTATGTACCTCGTAGTATGTATGTATGGGGATTACAAGTAAAATCCTTTTGCTCAATCGAAGTAATAAAATATGGAGGAGCGATTGAAACCTGGAGTAACCTTTTTATTTGATAGTTGGCAATGGGGAAATACATATGAGTTTAAACTTCAATTCATCTCTCGCTCCTGGGAATTTCAAGGACAGATGAGAATAACTTTGACACAAATGATTATGGGGTTCCGTTTCTACTGAACTTCAGCGAATAGTAATATTTTCAAGCTGAGCTTGGAATAGTGAAGAATTTTTGGTCCCTATTCAATTTGGAAAAGAATTATGACTTTAGAAGTTGTCTAGTATATATGTATATATTATACTATACATTTAAGCATTATAAAATGGAAAATTCACTTTCAGCTTTTATTGCTTTTCCCATTAATTATAGCAACAAAGGATTTTCTAGCCCCAGCTTATAGTTGGAATCCTATCATTTTGATCGTAATATAAGAATATTTCAATTTTGCTACTTTCTGCAAAAACCTCGCTATTAAAGTAAAGTTTCTTGACTGATAAAACTGTTGAACGAAAGAAGGGGGAACCAACGTGAAAGTAATAAAGTATCTCACACGACTTTGGAGTTATAGCTGATAGTTATCTAATTATTTTTTAATTACTCTTTGGTATAAGTGGGAATTACCTGTATATGGTTATATATGGAATGGAATCATGTTGTCACATGTCTACTTGTTGCTTCATTTGGCAGTTCATTAGTAAAAGTATATGGAACTCTCATTTGAAAGAAAAGAAATGAAGCTCCATAAGGCAAGTGTCTCATATGTCCTTCTTCCTCGCCAAAGGCATTGTTAGCGTTCCTCATTAAATGTTATATAAAAAATCAATTGCATTCGAATAGAAACGCGGATGAATAGCCTCTACCGATTCGTTTACAAGTTGCAGCAAATGAAGAAATAATATATAATATATGTGATGAGCACATACACTTCTTTTCGCTTGCTAGTTAGTTCAATTTCGTGAGGCCATAACCATTTCTGTTTCAAAACCGAAAAGAAAACTAAGCAGTAAGTTAGAGTTAGCGTGTACTATAACTATATTTGTTATTCACGTACGTGCGTATCATCTTTCTTCCATTGTGTGAACTGATATTGTAGTACATGCTTTCTCTGAAAGTTGGACGTAACACAATTACCTTTGTGAGAGCTTGTGTAATGAGTTATGACAGTATCCATTTCCACAAAGACAAATTCTATAACAGCCAGTAAATTGCAAGTTTCTTCCTCTCTCCACACCACCCATTTGCTAAGGGGAAGTTTCTTTTGGAAATTGAGATGATTTGTTGTGTGGAAGAAGAAGAAGACCTTCATGGTAGGTTGACGTGTGTGTGTACCTTGTCCGTGACAAGAGCAGTGAACAAGGAGAACATGACCCAAAGACGAAATAAGATATAGGCTCAAAGTGGAGCTTGCAAAGACAAGAAAAAGGACCTCGGGAACGAGTGTAGTTCCATGTATGTTTACCTTTTACCGCTTTCGTCGGTGTGTGTGTATCGAGTCAAGAAAGTTCTTATTAAACCAATGGAGAAAAGTACATGGTATGACAGGTCTCCAATTATGTGTATCTTGTTCATATTACATACATGACTGATGTTACACGAAAGCTTGTAAGTGGGAAAAGAAAAAGAGGACAAAATAATATAATATCAGCATCATTCATTCAAGTATAATGCAGTAATACCTCTGGTTACCTTCTCAAAGAAAAATATGCTTTTTGTACCCCCGAATTCAGTACTCACTAGTCACTACTCCACAAGCAAGACTCTAATAATACTCTCACCAACATTGAAAAGTAAAAGTAATAGTCAAGCCTGTGAAAAGTAGAAATACAACTTTCGTTATATATATATCGTTCAGCGTAAGCTTATATGTTGTATATTATACTCTCTTTACCAATCTACTTATGAAGTTATTGGAAAAGCTTAGACTCTAACCAAAAATTGAAAACGAGAATTGTTATAACTAAGGGCTTATTTGGTATCCTACTCTTCTCATTTTCCGCATATTTTCTCTTGTCTTAAAATGATACATAGGTAACTTTTACTTGCAAAACAATCCATTTCATACATCATGTAACACTCGTTAGAGTTAAGCAATCACTATCAACTATATAGCATGTGTGCTTGAGTTTGTGTGCTTACATATAGTTTTCACTATAAATGTTCGAATGTGCATGTTTCATTTAATCATTTTTCATAGGAAGGTACGTGAACGTGATGCAAACTATGACATTGCAGCATGCCTCCAAAGTTTCGTGTCATATTGTACATGGTTGACTTACCGAGGAGCATCATTAACCAAGGCGAGTTTTCCAAAGTCATCGCCTTCAAAAAGGGATGTGACGGCTCCTTTACCACGAATGACCACATTCACGGATCCTTTCAGGATAATGTACCAACTCTTTCCTTCATCTCCTTGGTGGAACACTGAGGGATACCAAAAAAAATCATTGTAATAGGATTCGTTTTCCTAGAAAATTTCATTTCTTTTAGAAGATTTTTCTTATGCTTTTAGTTATATGTAGGTTGTACTTGTACATTCACTTATTGTTTATGATTTGAAAAATTCGTATATATAAAAGCAAATTCGCTAGCATAGAGGCAAATCTAAAGTAATGTCACAATTCCTTTTCAAAGGAGTTTTCTCCAGAGAACAGAATACTTTATCCGTAGCTTCGCCTGCGTACTTTCTCTTACGTTGCGCGTTGGTGGATCTTAAAATGACACTGTAATAGCTTTGTATTTTGCCACACCACCCACTTCCATTTTTCCCTACCACCTACTCCAATTCTGAAATGCAATAAAATGTAAAAAGAAGCTAGGAAGGCAGGTGCTCTTCAGATTTGCTTTGCAAGAGACACTTGACTTAATCCACCGGTAAAAGCACCAACCTTAAATCCGTCATGTGGTTTAAAACATCTCTTGTATAATTGAATGTTCCATTAAAATGTCTAGTTCTTGTGCAGAGGCACGCCTTAGATTTTCAAAGATGATTCTGCTTCTAACAACCTACGTGTAAGTTTAGTGCTTTTCCATTGTGGTACTTTCATTTCATCTGTAAAATTGTACATTACCGTTTCAATAAAACACGGCATAATTGAGTTCCTACTCCACATTTTTCACATTTTATCATTATTTCATAATATATAAGTTTCATTTGGGCCTTTAGTACTCGTAGTAATGTTTATCGATTACATGTATATACAGTAAGAAGGCTCAAGTCCCAGCTGGAATGTTTCACATGTGTTATTTAATTTATCGTTTCATTTAATCCTAATAGCAAAAGTGTGCATAAGAGTAAATTAAAAAGAACAAAATCCGATTAAAATAGTTACGAAATTTCAGTACTGTATAGATGTAAAAAGGCAAATCTGCAAGCTATAGAGATAAGCAAACCGGATATTTGAACAGCTTTATTTGAGCACCCATATATACTTAAAATCTGTTGCTCCACCCTTGCAACAATTTGTAATTTTGTGAGTATTTGAGTATGAAAAGATAATTCAAAGGGTATAATGACTGAGTAAACTTTCCCAAAGAGAATACTAATAATTATAATGGCGCTATTAGGTTGTTATGAAGGAAGTGGATGATGGGAGTTGAGGAATTTTTATTACGTGCATGCATGTACACTGAAGCCAAATCTAACGAAGTATATTTGCATTTCTTCTTTAAAAGTTTTGAATAACATGAATATAGGTACTATAGTGCATATATCCTTGACATTCCTTTTTACGTTTTATATCCCACATATTTCTAGCAAGTAAAGAAAGAATGAAAGAGGGACTCACATATAGTTCCATTGGTAGGATGTGCTTCAAAGACAATAACTCCGGCCAGCTCTCGTTTGACAGAATTGGACAAATGGGCCAAAGCTTTAATGTGAAGTAGCTCTTCATAAATCATCTCTAGATCGTCAGTGGTTCGTTCGTATGATGGTTTCCTCAATATAAGGCGCATAATTGCATCCGGTGCCCGTTGGGCCAGATAAGCCAGTACTTCAGGGCATTTAAGATCAGCTTCCCTTTCATCATCTGGGCTGGGAAGTCCTCTAGACCATGATCGGCTTTGAAGCTCACTCTCCGCATCAATTGTAAAACGGTAAAAGATGTACTTGTCTCTGAAGGGGTGTTCTAGTGTAACTGGTTTACGCACACAAAAAAAACATTAAAACAAAATGAAATTACTATACAAGCCATCATTATCGTTTTCATTTAATAGACTTTTATTACTAGTTTGTCGGAATAATAATCAGTCAATGTGCGTGACCACTTGATCCTGTACGTTATCATTTCTTTATGTTCGATCTTGATTTCATTCATGAAAAAGAAATTCCGTTCGAATCGATCATTTTAGTTTTTCAACTTCGACAATTTTCATTACTTCACATCTACAATATACCTACTACAAAATTGTATGAAAAACTAAACTTTATTCGTTTATCGCCATTTTCATTAACTTCATCATGATTCATTGTTGTTATTAATACGTGTTTCCTATCAGGAAAAAATATTATGATTGCAAAACTAATCTACCTCCGTCTACGCGAAACCTGCAAATCAACTGTCGCTAACTCCTTTTTCATCTAACTATAGGTATCTTCACAAGAATCTTATAAACTAGATCATAAAACCACACAGAAGTGCTGTGAAATTGACAATGAAACTGTTGAAAGTATAGGTTGCTTATTTCACGTCTACCTATTCGAAAAACTTGTTGTTATACAGTATACTATACTATACAAGCCCAGACGCTGTGTTCATACCTGCATGATTGTGTTTTGTAGGTTAGTGCATTATTTTATGAATTCAAAAAACTCTCTGCATAATACAAATACCTACATGCTTCGTTCATACCTACCCCATATACTATATATGTAACATGTACACGAGTTTTACGATTTCGTGCATATCGGTTCCGTATTATTATTATAAACCTTCATTTCACAGTTATGCATAGATGCAAATATTAGCCATTAAAATTCAGCAAATTATTGTAATAACTGTGAAGAATGGTGGCATATTGAGCGCCGACTTTAATTGGTTTTAAATGTGTCATCCCATAACTCTTGCTAACGAAATAACGACCACTGACTGCGCCACAGTACATGTATATGCCACTGGTACAATGTGCTTGGTTCATGTTTCTGCCAAATTACTCGATTCACCTAGTTGGCTGAAGAAAAGTTGAATATCTTTTTGTGTAAAATGAGTTAATGCTCAAAAAAGTTGATTGTTGTTGAGAGTGTGAGATGTGGAAATGTGCAATAAAATATCCATTTGCCCATACACCACACCACAATCTTCAGCCTTCTGTAATGACTACTTTTGGCAAATACAATAAAATTCAGAAAACAATCAACGATTTATCAAATACCATCATCTGGCATGACAGCCAACATGGTAAAAGTTTTGAGGCTCTGTGGGAACCTCATTTGTCATCAGTGCCAGTGTCCAAAATTATGAACTGCGGAATGCCACATTACCACTTGTTGTTTTGGATGAGGAGATGACGGGTTTCACCATCGCCACGTTCCTCAAGGAGCATTACTGTCAACGTGTCAACCCAAAAGTAACAATTCAACTGGTAGACGTTGGCTTTGACAAAAAGGACAAAAATATAATGCTGGGTTATGGGAAATATATGCATTAAGCGGATCTACATAGGCAAGTATAAGCAGCCTATTGGTTGAACATGGGACTTCAGAAACAGAAAGAAAGTTAAACTTAAAATTTAGTGGAATCTCAGCAATCTTTGTCATTTATCTTTGAGTCACAGATTCACAGTTTTTAAAAGTTTCACTTCCCATCAGTCTGACTTTTACGTATACATAAATGTATATATTCTTAAATGAAACTGCCTCTGAAATTTTACATAACGGTTTTAGTATGCAATTAATTTCTCATGACAAAAAAAGAAGTTATATACATATACTACAGACAGGGGCCGACGGCAAAATATGAAAAACCTGTTGTGAACAAGGTCATTAAATCAAGATGAACGGCAACCGATACGGGTTTCGTTTTACAACTTGCTGATAATTCCTATGCATAGTTCATTACGAGTCAAAAACAATAAACAATGAATAATTTTTGCCAAAAAACCATACACAAATTCATTAAATGAGCGACGTTTATTGCGTGATTATATGTGTCAAAGCAGAGACTAATACTAAAACGGTTGAATGTTCAATCACTAAAAAAATTGTTGCACAGAAAGACTTTAATAATTGCAGACTGCAGTGAGACAACAGTTCAGAGTATGGTTAGAATTCGAAGTAAAACTGTGCGTCAGCTTGCATGCAACAAATGAATGAGTTTTTACTTTCATGCATCCTGTACATCATCATAGTAGTAGTGAGTAATGAGATGATAGAAATAGAAGGCTACAAACTTATTTACTGATCTGACTGATCGTGTTCATTTACGATTTAGATATGTACATGATTTCTTTCTTTCAGATTCAGATGCATTCCCTGTAACGATTCATTCCGTGGGAATGGTTCGACCATCATGCTTCCCACATTGGATATATCCAGAGCCCTGGTAATTTCAAATGAATCCCAATCCAATCTTCACAAATGAGTCTACTATGTAGGTAGATATATGTGTATTATGTTGTATGTGTGTTGTGTGTGAAATGAGAAGTTTACATCTGTACATGTAAAAGTCTTTGTTAAAATGCAACATGGCTTGCCCAGATGTTCTCCTTAAGCATTTGATTGAGATCGGGTTTCTAGTATGCAAAGGTCTATTCTATGCCACTGTACACATTAACAGTAATACAAAGAATGGCATCTGGTCCTGGTCCTGGTCCCAACCAAATTCCCGTAAACACACTTGTTACGTAAAGAGCAGAAGATGATGCAGAAAATCCGGATAACAGCATCAGCAATCACACAATGACATGCATATCAACATACAATCAAGCAGTAGTAAATAAATGTGGAGTATAATAATTTCTTACTTCGGTATTTTTCAAGTCAAGATAAAGTAGATAGCTGTATACTAACTTCAAAGCATTTATTCTAACTGATTTGCAAATTTTGTAAATTACATAGGAAGTAAAAAAAAAAGTAAGCGAAGGGACATTTCAACTTTCTTACACGTTGGAGTCACCAAAACTTTCTTCTATTGCGTGCAATATATGAGATGAACGATTCATAAGGAATTTTGAAATGGAAGCACAAGCACGGAGATATGTAAAGTTCATGCGAGAGACTTTAAGAGGGACCGACAGGCATGAACGCAAAGACAAACAAAACCCCGTTCGCTAAGATATAACGGGAGGCTTTATTTTGCTATCAACTACGGAAGAAAAGTATATTATGTAGGTTAGATTGCACGACATGCCCTGGTACTGGTACGGTGAAGAACTTTTCGGCACTAATGAAACTGGTCTCGTTTTATCAAACCTCATATATCGAATGTAACTCCGAACTTAATTCAGAATTCTGGTCATGTCCTGGTTGCAGATTTATAATTTAGGACCGCCGCGCTTCTAAAACTTTTTCCCACAACAAAAACTTTCCAGCTTTTTAGTGGTCTGTCTTCCAGGTTTATTTAACTAATTCGGGAACAAAACTGTAAGCAATCTACTACAGTTGATTTGCATACGCTTATTAGAATATCCGTCATGTTTGTAACGAAGCATACATAATATAGTTAGAAATAGAGGCGAAAATTACAAGAAATTACAGATAAACGATGCTAAAAGATAGTGGTCTTAATTATTTCTTTTGAAAACCTGACAAGAGACGGAATCTCGTTATTAATAATTTTGTTTACTCATCATATTCATCATCTTCACATTTTAATTGATTTTGTATGTAACACACATATGCTGAAGTAATTATATATATGTGCATGTGAATTTATATATGAAAGCCAGAAGCATATTATATGACTTAAGCCAAATGAGCTTTCATCTACTGACACTCATAACATGATCTTTAGTGTGGGTTTTGTCTAAATTAGTTGTACTGATAATAAAAAAAGTAAAGCGGTCAAGCCAAATCTTTAGCCTTTGTAAATCAGATTGTAGATAGGTATTCTGCATTATGCATGAGGATATTATGCACTAAAACTGTGCTCTACATTAATTAAGAAAAGTGAAGAAACCACTGAAATGCTTCTTGAATACCATTACTTCCATTATCTACAAGGAAAACCTGCTCACAATGCAATAAATCAGATATAAGCTTGGATATTTTATGATATAAAGTTTTTTTCATCTTAAAAGGCACTGATTGTGTCCTTAAAGCTTTTCAGTCAACAAAGCAATATAACAGTACGTTTTAAAAAAATAATGCTTCATGCTCAACAGCTCAACCTTTCATATCAGTTTCTAATTTATCTCGTTGCCAATTTTCCTACGGGGAAGCATTTGAAAAATATGAGAATGAGTCGTTCAATTATAATCCTTGTCAACGGATATCAATTTTCCTATGGGGAAGCATTTGAAAAATATGAGAATGAGTCGTTCAATTATAATCCTTGTCAACGGATAATCACGTCAAGTTATAAAGCCATGCCCTGCAGTAAAATCTGTCGTTGTACTTTATGAACCTTTAGATATACATCGTCAGATCCATGTAATAACTTATTTGTGTCCGCAAGATAGACCGTGAGTCTATTTCGCTAAAGTAAGTTCACAGGTTGGATTTAGGTTGTTCTTAATTGAACGATCTATTTCGTAGCCAGTATCCAATGTGCGTCGTTAGCTATGAGATACATACATAATATATTTATCATAGCTGATGCTGACTTTAAATTCACACAGAGAATTCCAAACTCCATGGTTTGTTGGGATTCACTCGTACGTAGTAGTTATCCATTAATTTATTCGTGGTATGCCGGGAATCCCTTCTGGATTTTGCTGCAATGCTGCATGAGAGTAGGTACAAACACAAATACGTGCATATTGAACATAGTGGTATACACTCGTCATTACTTTTTATGAGAAGATAGTTGTTCGTGGAAATATTCCAGTTTGTCATAACTATTTGGAAAGCTGAAAGCGCCTTTTTGCTCTGATTCCTAAGTAATATGCAAACCGAGCTTTTAAATCTCTAAAAACAATAAAAATATGAGATGATAATATAAAAAGAACCTTGACATGGAATTATCGCTCAGGGACAACATAAAACTGTTAATTTGCACGCATATTCATGATTAAGATGAGTCACACAAGTTGTGAACATATATTTATTACATCATCAACCACAGCATACGACAATACGTGCTCAATGCCCCTTAATGCTAACTTCCACTATACTAGACCAAAATCGTGAAATACAAGAGATCATGGATAAAGTTTGCCTTTAATGGGGTATATTGAACATAAATTTGCCTAGACTCCTAGACTATCAGTGTACCCTGTTAAGGTAAGTTTTCTAAAACCAAAATGCATTTCGGCATTTCTTCATTCCTGCACAATGCTAGGCTAAGGTTATGTTTATATACACCATGTGGATGCAGTTTATGGTAACTTTTCTACGTGGCAAACTTGCCCTCACATTTTTTATCAAATGCCGCAGTGGAAAATACACCTGCAACAGCTATGTTGACGGTGAAAATGAGTAATAAATCAAAAGCTCCAAATTAACTTTCATCTCTTCTGGTAGTAAACAAAGTAACTCGAAATTGTTTGAGAAAGTCTTGAGAAGTGGATATTCTAGCCCCACTAAGAAGAAGGAAGACACGTACTACTATTTTCATTTCAGAATGTAACGTTTTACTCTTACATCTTTATAGAGAAAGATTAAAAATTTTGCTGACAGTGAGAAACATTCTTTCATAGTGACACATAATTTACTCCTGGCCGCAAGACATCCTTGACCGTCACCGTCGCTTTGTAAGTGATGAATGCTTGCATAAAATTAAGCTCCAAAAGAAAATGATTTCCTTACTATCTTTCAGCCACGCCCTTGAAACGGTCCTAATAGCTTTAAAGATTTGTAAAAATAGTTTATATTTACACTGCTCAGCACGTTATATTGTCATAGCCAATGTGCTATTATCATAAGATGATGTCCGTCATTTTGCTGCGTAATAACTCTACATAAACGAGTAGCTATCAACTGAATATTAATCAAATTTTTTCACCTTAAGCGATCGAAAATACGCAATACATGAAAAAATATTATTGCAAAAATGTTTTTAGACCTTGACAAATGTAAAATTGAGGAATATTTAACGAACACAGCTACACTACAATCATCGTATTACTGCAATCGCATTGTTGACGTGTATAGTATAAAATGGTGAAATATATTAAAACCATCAAATTTCATTTCAACTGACAACGGTTTCACAAATCATACAATATTATGTGTATATTTCTAACGTGACAGTGGACAAGTTTATTAAGTAGCTGTGCGTTTTGAGGAAGAGCCAAAACCACAAGCCCAAAACAAAGATAAAATCTGCAGCAAATCGTTTCTTTACAAGAACACGATTATCGTTATTATTATTCCGTGGTTCACACAAAAACCTTTTAATACAATGGCTCGTTCATGTCATTCTATCAAACACTCAAGTTGATGCAAACTTACCATGTTGAATTATGCCTTCTTCAAGTAACGCTTGCCACATTCCTGTAGCTTGATGCCTTGATTTCACAATTCCACTAGCACTCCCAATAGCCAGTAGCCAATCAACCATTTCAGCTCCAACAAGACATCTCCTAAATGTCCTCGCTTGTTGTCGTCTATCACGAACCAGTCCTGGCGACCGTGTTAAGATCAACGTTCTTAAAATTCGTCCAGCTCGAATCATGTCTGGAGATTGGTTCTATAGAAAACAAGGAAGAATAATAATAAGCAATTTAAGGTCTCATAAAAACATACACGTTAAGTATTTCATATGAGATATCCCTGCCAAATATTCATGTAACTTTGTACTTTAATACAGCCTATCATTTTTATTGGATAAGCCGCACCCTGCTGCTCTACTTCAAATTGCGCACTTTTATGTATTTCTCTTTTCATTGACAATTTATCGTCTCGAGGCACCTGTGTCCCAGGATCATTGAGTCATGCAAAAAAATTGTAAACTGTGTGTGCCTTGGAATGCATGCAAGTTCTGATTACGTTGCAGTGTCTACTACTTACTTACACATTCATTCAAGAAGCTGCAACCTGAAAATTATAGGGTTTGCTAAAGTGTAAGGGACAATTTTCAACTTCATAGTGGCACTCAAACTTACTGCCAACCTATATCCTTACGAGTGGTTTGCTGGCAAAGCACTGTGCACTGACTGAGTGTTCTGTACAACGCATACCAAACAGCAACTTAAAGAGAGAAAATGAGTCAATAAAATGCTCTTATTATCTCTGTATTTAATGTAGCATGTAACTGAGCTTTAGTGCAAAGTGGAACCAACGACTGATTTACTCGTCTCCCATTCTGTATTAAGTACGGCTCTTTCTGAGCTGTTTTTCGTCAACTAAGTAACAATTTGGGAATTCAGAATACAGATATATCTTCAAATTATATTAAGATTCCTACGAAATCCATCCAACCCATTTATGAACAATATATACGTACCCATTCATACCAATATCGCTTACTGAGAACTATACGTTTTTTTTCAACCTTTTTTTTGCATGGTTGAAAGGGTCAGAAAATCAATCATCATAGTTTATTTGGACAACATTCTTGTAGTTACTTTTCTAACTAGTGTGTTGTATTGCAAAAGTCAGCCACATAAAGAAAACCCTTGCTGACTGAGTAACTGAAAGTTATACCCTTACCGGAACTGACGTAATGCTTCACTATTGCGTGAATAAAGCATGTGAGTCAAAGGCTGAATGCATATAATCAGATGTGATGCGATTTCTTCCAGCTCAGAAGTACCATATCCATAAAAAAGCATCAAAGAGTTTTGTCGAATTCACCTCCCACGAGTACTCAATTCATTATCCATATTATTGCTAAAGTTGACTTTCAAGTGTAATCTATCAAGGAAATCTTTCGTAGGAACTACTGCAGAACTAATACTATGAAAGAATTCCACATTTGTTTGACAAATCATGTTTCAATCGCTGCTTATACTTTTTTGTTGATTGTTATTGAGTATTATTATACTTATGTATTCTATTTCATTACTGTCATTCTCAATATCGCTATATTTATAGAAATTGAATTTTGCTGACATCAATCGGTAGAGTTTGTTATTTGTTATTAAATATGCGACTAATGTACCCGTTTTGTGAAGTATTCGTGTGTTAACTTACATTACTTAATTGACTGATAACTATACGTACTTCTTTTGAATGAAAAATAAGAAAATTCATGAATTTCCCTCGTGATATTTTGCTAACGTAGGAAGTTTTCAAGTACTTGGAAAAAGTATTTTCATAGTATATTCACTTTGTCCTTATCTACAAAAGATTGCTGACTTCAGCTGGTACAAAGAAGAGTTTCGGTGAGCATCTTACAAAAAAGAATGGGATTAGGTTACTCAAGCAAACTTTATCCACTGAGAAAGTAAGAAAAACACTTGCACCTTCTTGCATAAAACGATGTGTATTTTGCTCCTGGGCTTTGGCCCACGCAAAATGTAATAATATATGTATATAAGACTGCCTCGTGCATTTGAAAGTGCTACTTCTATAAACAAAAGCGAGCGCTCCTTTCATCTTTTGTAAAGACTTACCGTGCATATCGGAAGGCTTGGATTGGGTTCATCAGGTTTATGTGACTTATTGGGATCTTGCATATTCTTCATATTCATGTGATTCCGGCTTCTTTGAGGATCAAAACCTGAAACAGAGAGAATATTAACTTATTAGCATATTTATTGCATGTGTATTTATGTTATGTGTGGCTGTTGTTCTTATGAGAAGCGTATTGCCTATTGGTTTAAGAAATAAAATGGTTGCAAAAGAAACAGGTAAAATGAAAAGGATTACTTTTTATTGTTTACATTATGTTGCAGAAATCAGTGGATTCGAGCAAAGCGTGCAAAGCATTTTGAACCAAAACTTTCTTTCTGAAGGCAGGATTCGTGTAAGATGTCAGAATAACTCCGCCGTGCACTTTTCATTATGTGCAATCTTGTCCTAAAGGATCATTTCAAAATTGATCTTGTCATGTTAAATTACAAGCAACGTGAGTGAGTCACTATAATGGAAATTATGAAGAAAAAAACATGATGATATGAGATTCACGACTCGACCGTGTCTATTGATAGTGTTTACTAACATGAGCAAACCTACCTCACTTAATTGTAGTAATCAATTGGATGATTGATTGCAATTACCGATAGAGTACAAAACGTTCTTAATTTCAGTCTCGACCACGTCGAGTTCATTGTAGGCTAGTGTACAAAGGCAGATCCGTTTTGAAAACGCAAAAGATGCGATGCTATCGCAAATATCACATATATTTTGTTTTGTTGTTAGAATGCTATAGGGTACGTTATTTTAAAGCTATAAGTAGAAAAGCGGTAGAAATGAATACGGCCAGGCAATTTTGTGAGCTGACTATATAGAAGTTTAATGTCTGCGTATAATTTGTGCCGTAATTTATTCTGTTAGTAGCGAGAACCCATTTGAAATTTTTACATATAATTAAATCACTCGGCCATACTTCTAATGGATGTTTGTTTCTAATGACGTTAAAACTCTTGTGAACTTTATTCATCTTGATCATGTTCTTGATGGGTGGTCTGATGAAACCTTTTTGAGTTTTCGTTGCTGAAATATCTTGCTAATTGATCATGAATGCCTTGCAAAATATTCATTTCACGATCAAGTATTGTCGCTTGTTTGTTTTCATCAGACTGTTTATTTAATAAAACGACATAAAGGAAAAAAGCTATATTACAGCCGTCAGTAAAGACGGGGAAGGAAACTCAAGGACTTGGTGAGTACCGTTTGACTCAGTGACTGATTCTAAGCGAATATACACTGCAGGCGCAAGGTAAATTGAGTCTGTAGTTAAAAAGAAGGAAAATTGAGTTATAAAAAGTTTTGTTCCTTATTTGTAGTAATTAATGAAAAATATAGAGTACAACTTTCACTGACGAATAAAAAATCAGAATTTAGGTATTGGACATAGCACATGGGCCACAGTTCGTAACAACAATAAATAATGCGAAGTAAAATATGATCCTTGCCATTCTAAACGTCAGCATGTTTGTTTTACGATTTCCTGTTTGCATTTAATTATTAATTAGTCATACATTACTATCATGTACAAATAATTTCATGTCAAATGTATGAAATTACATTGAATTATGGGTGGGTTGGTATAGCTTGAAGGGAATGAATGGGAATATTGGTGTAAGCAATTATACCATTTAAATCCATTCATAGCAATTTTATATCGTTTACAAATCAACTCTTTATGACTTCGACACTCAATTCAGCATTCTGATCTCTCGCTGAGATCGTGAGATCATGTTTTTCCGTCTGACCCTACTTAATGGAACACTATTTATACTCTTTCATTATTCATCATTCATTAGTGTTCTGGTATGCAAAAATGTGGCTTACATATTATCCACATGGCTGCTACCAAAAACATACGTATATATATTTAGTTACCTTGATTCATGAACTCGTTTTTACTTAAGTGGCTAGTATTGGAAAAATACAATCAACGAAAATATATACAATCAACGAAAATACACTAGATTTCAATGAACTAAAAATTTAGATCTTATTAGCTAAATACTAGAGTGGTGAGTGGTGCCTAATTAGTTTATACCCGTTTTGCATTGCTCATACTTGTCTGTTCTTTTTTTTACTTGACAACATTCCATTCTGTTTTTAATTGAACAAGTAATCAAGGACAGACACGACGACAAAATGTTTCTCTAGTCTCGCATAAGCTGTACGCTTAGGGGATATGAAAGACCATCTAGTTAGGTCGACAATGCACGTTGTATTGTTAAATTCTCTGCGTGTACATCAAACAAAATCTGCCAAGTGCCAGTCCACTGACATCGCATGAAAATTTTCAGTTTCCTTCATCTGTGCAAACAAAAGTTATTTTGATATACACCTAATTGTATACATTCCCTTATTCCCTACTAGTTTATTGCAGGGATATATATTGTTTTCCTTTAGCATGCAATGTTAGCTAGAGAACCATCATCATCAAATCTATCAGTATGAATAATATCTTGAAATAATTTGAATTGAATTTGAATGCATGATGTTCACGTATATTACATATATGAAAGCCGCACCGTCGGTCAGCTCACGACCACAACAGCACAATGTTGAATGTACATGTGTGCATGACATGACACAAACACAACAGACAAGAACAAGGGCAACCCAGACAGCTCGATTTATATTGAATGGCAATCAAGAGCAAAAAGTACACAGAGCAAGAGAGCGTAGTTTTCGAGTGGATGGAATATACTGAAAACAAGGAAATGAAATGAACGCCGGCAAGCTTCCATCAACATCAACTCTCCACCAACAACTTTGCTAAACATTCACTGTGATTCTCAGAATTTTTGTTGTATACCAATCAACTACAATCACCTTCACTTTAGCAGCTAACAACTCTCTTGAGGTACTCTCCTGGGCGCAACAACGGACCACTGGTCATGGTACAGCTACTCGACTTGGCTGAAACTTCGATTATATTCACAATTCTAATAACCTGTCCAACTGGCAACGTGTGTTTAGCACATTCTTTTATATTGCCTAGTGCCACCGTAAACTTTTATGCAAAAGTTAGCAATTATGCTTATTTCAGCTTAAAACGGGGAAGGGGTACTATCTAAGTTTGGAGTAATAAGGATTCTCTAATCTGAAATACGCTTGCAATGGCTGAAGTTAAAACAATCATTAGTTGAATCTACTACGAAAAGGATGCACCCGTCTTCTATCTCTTGTGCTTGCTTAAATCTAAACAACAATATAATCCTTCGTTTGGCTCCTCGTAAACTGCTAGGGAATAATAAGACTGAAGTCGGCCTTTAAAAGTTTAATAATAGTGTGTACAAAAAGTGGGCTTTTGAGGATCAGATTCATGAGCGACTAAATATTTTTTTGTTTGGTTGTCATTTTCTTAATACCTTGACATAGTATAATTTATATTATGCTCGTGTGCTTTTTTCTGCGAGTCGGTAACAAAATCTTTGAGCATTCAGTATTCACTTGCATCTTTTTGGTTTGGTGGGGCAAACTGACTACTGAAAACGAAAATATCCAATTAGCTGCATTGCCTACTTTAGAAGTTTAGAGAGAGAGAGAGAGACTTCCAAAACAACTGGAACATAGCGAGCATGTAATTGGAAGTAAAAATGTATATCTCCAATCTGTATTCTGTACTAAACAGTAGCAGATGTTTTTGTCGCATTTGGCGAGTGGTAATTATGCTGTCTGTTTTCATGTATTGGTCACTTTATTGCTCACACACTCCCCTCCTCTACCTAAATACAATTCAGGCCTTTTTCATTTCATTAAGCCTATAGTCAGCAAACAACAAGTTAATTCATTTCGTTAAATCAGAGTTGTTGCAGGAGACTTTTGTAGGCTTGAGTCGTAAAAACAAAAAAAACACTATCTAACTGGCTTGTTACCAATTAGTATTCATTTTTGAGAGCCCTTTTTCCTCGCTGTACAGCAAATTAAAAGCAAGTGTCAGTTTCACAAAAATTCGTGCACAGCTTGCGTTAAATGTAATAACAAGGAAGATGAAAACATTTCATTTCAAACTACAATACATATATGCGGTACATATAGAAATATCTAGATCAGCTCAGAAAATGCGTCCATCATATATATGCTGGACTGTAGATAAATATGTTGTTTCCGCGACAGACATGTCCTTGTCGTTCGTTGCTACATATTTTAGTGACAAACCACACAACCGATGCGATGCATGTTCCGACTTAACTTCCAGTGTTCCAGTGTCGCATTCCCCCTATTGAATACGTCGTCATTTGTCATCGCGCCAGTGTATTTTTCTGTCCACCACTATTTTCATCAGAATCTTATTAGCCAGACGCTGAAGCGGATATAATCAACTTAAGTGTAAAAACACATCACTTTCTTGATTCCCTTATTATTCATGTGAAATATAAGGTTTCATTTCACTCGGCTTTCACGTCGAATTGCATCACTTACGTAAATTAGACTGGACATCTACCATCCAGACTTTACGTAATTTATATGAATAGGAAGCAGATGATACTTGTTGAGATTGACTTTCTTTATTCAAGCATTGGTATGCTAGAATTTAGACTAGAAATATGGTGAAATGACTCATCAATTACCTATGTATGGTAGACCGACACTGACGGTAATGCATTCATTTTACACCATGCAATTTAGATCTCTCCTTCTTCTGTTTTTGTCAGTCACTAAAACTTGGCAGTATTCAGTTCATTTTCTAAATATGTATAATGGGTAGTGCATATTCTAAGAACAATGAGAACAAAGAATGAGAAGCACAAGAGATAAAAAGTATTTTGCCAGCAGTGCCATGTTTAATGTTTTCGTGGGCATACACGGAAAATTAACTAGAAACTGGTAATATCCGCTACTACATGTTTAATGGGCTTCCCCTTAAATTGCACTGAAACAAAACAATCGCTCACTTTGAATGTTGAAGGCTATTTTAGAAGGCGTAAATTGTTTCTAATTGTAAAAACATAAAGTTCACCGCCAAACCTCTTGTGTGCACTTTGCACATATTGAGTATCATTTTATTATTTAACAGGTGCAGAACAAATAATAATTGAACTTAAATTCAGCTACCTGCATTAATATGACTTGCGGCAAAGATGTATACAAAATAAGTAAGATAATAAGAATGAACATGCAATGAACGAATGAATAATCCACGTTTTAGTATTTCACTAAATATAATATGAGAGTTCTTATTTAAGTTGTAATAATATATATGTAAACCGAAGTATTCATGCGTGGTGTGACATTGTACATGAACACAGTTGCTTTGAGTATTACAGCAATCTTAAGTGAAGAGGTTTTCAAAATTTAGTCTGTAGCACAATTTATCCCCAATAAGATATTATGATATAGCTATATATACACAATAGCTATAGCTTCTATTAATACTAGCTGTTATTATGAACACTAAACAAAAGACCTTCCAATTCTGCTTTAAATAGTACGTCTGTCAGTTCCAAGTGCTACACTTTTTACCAATTCATAGTTGGAGCAAACTAAATAAATCTTTGAAAAGTGGAGCATGTGTTCCCTGTCAAGCACAGTACCAATCAATCAAGTCAAGTTTATGTAGTCCGTCATTTGAAGCGAACCTAGCATGAAAGACGAGGAGCGTAAGAGAGATAACCAGAAAATGAATAACTCTTACAATACATTTACATCACTTGAGCAACTTTATTATGCCGCATCTTTACTCAGAACTGTTCTCCGACAGCCATACATCCGACTCTATTATAGGATAAATGGCATTAAGAGTTCTGAAAGAGAAGGAAGTCGACTCACCGTCTGCCTAGTCGCATTTTGTGTGTATAAAGCTAAAAAAAACTACATTTTGCTACCTTTGTGCACTGATGCATTGCACACGGAGAGAAATCATAATATTCTGTACGAAATAGAAATAAAATAAGCACATGGAAATGTGTGAGCCCATTGGAAATTCTGATCGCATCAGTAATAATGCTTTTCTTTGCCCCAGTCAAAACATTACACATTCATATATAGATCTTCTATCTGACAACGTATATATGGTGTTGTTGAGCAAATGTATCACAAAGTATTCAAGTGTATATTTGTAAAAGTCATTTGTAATCGTCGTAAAAAGTGAAATTGGAGAAGTTGCATTTGCCTCTAGCAATAAAACTAGCGCTGGGAGCGTGCTGCTGTCTATATAACCAGTGTGTTGATGAAATCCATTTATTATGCAATGGTGATGGGACTTCAGTCACACGAGTGAAAATTTACGACATTTCCATGCTCTTCCTTCTAAAGGGGCAGGAGACCGGCATATATATCCACCAGTTTCTACTCTGCCAATTGATGAAAAGCACAAGGGAGCACTTACAACTACATCACCCAGAATACTAACACAAAAATAATTTACATAGTTGCAAATAAAAAAGTGGCATAAAAAGTGACATTTACAAGGGACATTTGCAGGATACACACGCGCGTCGACACTCGTATCATAGCACAAAAAGCTTGTGGGAATACGGGAGATAAATGTGTGCTTAAAAGGAGTAAGGATTCATTTTCCGCTTCAAAGGAGAAATTCAGGGAGCTATCAGCAAGTAAATTCTTGAGTTTACGAAGACTTTAATCCAATGAAAACCAAGATAAAGGACCTTGGTCTCTGAGCTCGTTTGGACATTATATTACACACACACACACCTTCCATTTTCTTCACAAAAGTACGTATAGGTATAAGGTCTATTGGGAATTATTTATATCAAGGTTGACCTCATTCGTGCTATATGCATGCAGAAGGGTAATGAATCAAGAGAAGCTCTACCAAAAGAAAGTGATCGATGCACGAAACAAGTGTGTGGACAAGTATTGGCGTGGTAGCTGATTTTTATAATGTAAACAGTAATTTACAACTTTTCACAAAAAACAGTCGCGTCGATTGAAAAGGTAATTACTGTATTGGTGAGTCTTTATTTTTTGTTTGGTAACTATCAGCTCCATTTGGACCAACTACGAAGAAAAATCAATTCGCAAATTCATCAATTCAAGTCAAAACAACTTTGGTGTGGAATGATGATCATCAAGTTAAGATAAAATGAATGGCTATGCTTGTGATAATGAATGTTACATTTATTTACACGAAACTTTACTGTGCATATATACAGTTCAATCACGAAGTGCCATGGTAGGTGTATATTTATCGAAATTACTATTAGTATATAATGAAATCAATCACGACAAACAATGATGCATGGCCACTCCATGGACAATATGCATGCGATAGTTACAAAGAAACAGCGAGACAATATGTGATTTGGAAAACCAGTTGCATGGTAAATACCATTACCAAAATCAATTAAAATTGTAAATTGAAATGCTGTGCTATATTTATAACAGCTCTCATTGGTAGCACACGTGCTAGCTAGTTATCAACGGTTGAATGCCGAAAATACAGAGAAGAGAACACAATCCTAAGAACTTTCGTTATTAAGTAAAACGATCCCTTATTTATGAAGCAAAACGAGTGCATGTATAAATGTAAGAGGCAAAAAAGTCATTTTCATGAGATAAACGTAAATTTAAAATTCTCTCATATTTCTCTCATCGCAGAAGCTTCTTGTCGACTATCATTTTGGTGAATTTTAGTTACTAAATACAAAATATCTGAAGAAGAGAGACATTCAGGGAGGCGCATCCTTTTCCAACCTCATTTTCCATTTTTATTAAAGCAATCTGAATTTGAATTTCTTAACTTGTAAAATTGCAAGTTTCAACAAGCCTGAACCATGTCGACTGTCAATTTTCTCTTTCGAGAGATGCAAAAGAAAATTGGAAGACCTCCTTTTCATGGCATCGTATACAATCCAATATCCCTTTTTTTGTATTAAAATTTGTATCTCAAGAAGCCACGGCATATTAACATCTAGAGCAAGAAGCACACAGAATCAAATGTAGCAAGATCGACTGGCAAAAAATAACTTACTTTTTACTCATCCAGTGAATTTGATATTATTATTGCTAGAAAAGAAGGACGTTGCGTTTACACGAGTCGTGTTTGATGCTCAAGTGAACCATTAATGTATAGCATGTATATTATGGGCATGTATGATGCCTACATTCCAATTCATATCCACAAAATGAACATAAAGCAATAACTTTAGATGTTTTTGGTGTCACTTCTTGCTCGTTCTCTCTATATATATACGTGAAAACGCATGTTACTCGCATTTTCTAGTAGAAATATGTAAGCTCCTACTAGAATAATGAAAGCACCCGATGAAATTCACTGTTTCCGTCTATATAAGAATCGAAATAAAATGCATATATTACAGTATTACACAGGATTCTTTTACATTAGAAAGTCAGGAAAAGGCAACAGTTCTTTTTGCATTCTTGGCCTTGTCTTGGTATCCTATAGTTTGGCAGCCTGGAGAATTTGAATTGAGTGAGGAAGATGAACGGAGTGGTTGCCTGTTACTCCTTTGAATTGGATGAACTATAAAGAGAATATGGAATGGAGGTTTCTCCTATTATGGAATGCAATGTGTGATGTGTGTTATGTGAGAAAAAAAGTAAGTGCTATGGAGAATGCTAAGGAGAAGATATTGAGTGAGTAAACTGAGTGAGTGAGTGAATGAAGGAGTAAAAAGGGAAAGAAAGAAGTTTTAACCGAAGGATAGTATACGTTACAAAAGAGGAAGGAACCTCAACATCAGATTAAAGATCCTTTTTCCGTCTCTACTTATGCTTTCCTATCGCACTTGGAGCATGAGTTGGTTTACTTGAACAGGCTCCCCAAAAATGAAGGATCGATAATTTCTTCTCAGGAAAACATTATGTTCAGTGTTCAGATAGCTCATAGACGTACGCACTTCAGGAGCACAGTCAGCAGCTATACATCTTCATAATTTGGCGTGCTGATGATTAGAATACATAGCGAATACATAAACACAGCTTCGTAAATCCATCTTTACCTCATATCAAATGAACTTTCAACGCCATCACATACTCTTGTTGACTCTCCTCACTTTTTTTCTCGTTTAAAAATAAACAGAATAAAGATAGCATAAATATATCTTTAGCGTGCATTAGCTATATTACTTAATACATAAACTATATGGATATTTATTTATTGAAATGAAACAGTAATTACATATGTATATATACAATTTGAAATGTCGTATTTACATACACCAAGATTTATAAGCCTTTTTTTCATTTCTGTTAGATTGTGTTCATTTATGACATTTTTGCTTCGACATTCATTCCTTTCTGAAGACGATAAATAAGGCAGAAATGCTTTCAATTGAAAGCACAGCAGCCCTGAACTGAATTGCAATTTGTAAAGCTTATTTTAAGGCTACCGGTTATCCCAGTTCAACAAACTGCCACTGACTTTCATTTCAATTTGCACGATGCGACGAATTGCAGCATGCATACCGAACGAACGAGAACACATTTTTTGTAATAGTAGAAAACGTGAAGTTTAAGTTTATGGTAAGGCACAAAAAAGTTTAAGACGAAAGATTAATGGTTCTAAGGCTAAGCACAAAATGATTATCCCAAATCATGCTCATGCATATGCATAAAAAAACTATGCGTATCTGCCATTTATTCTTCCTCACTTGATTGGTTTAATAGGCTGTGTGTATACCTAATAGAGGGATTCTTTTTAATACTTAGCCAACCTTGCATCTCCACTCACACTCACTCTTAATCGGGTGCACTATAGTAGAGTAAATTGAATAGAGTAGTTTCCTAAATAACGTTTAAAAGTTTGTCTACATTTAAAGCAAGCTCAATATATATTTTATAAACCGCATCGAACTTCGAGACTGCTATATGATGCCTATATATTTTGAAACTAATATGTCATATTATATATATGTGCTGCGTTATATANAAAGCAAGCTCAATATATATTTTATAAACCGCATCGAACTTCGAGACTGCTATATGATGCCTATATATTTTGAAACTAATATGTCATATTATATATATGTGCTGCGTTATATAGCATGGAAAAACATAGTGCATAATATACTTACTTGCTCAGTCAGAACCAATCACATTTCATTAGTGGTTGGCATACTTTTAGGAAAGTTTATAGACTCAAATTAAGCTCTTATTGGACGTGTAGAGAAGGACGATTTAGAAGAAAAAATCATGTGTATACGACTTGAAGTCTTATGTGTATGTGATGCCTCTCAGCAAAGAATAGATGTATATGCGCATCAAATTTCATCTGATTTCTGTCAGCAAAATCATGCCAACTTGCACTAAGTGGTAATAGGAAATAATGAAGGATTGAAATCAAGCAGATTCTAAAATTTAATTGAGTTAATCAAAAGGCAATATAAAATCCTGGAAGTTTTAGTAAAAGAAAGGAAAAACTATTAATCACGACGACTTGGTATTCTCATGTGTATACTGTTCTTCGTAATAAGTGTGTAAATGACTATACGCTCAAGCTTTCAGAACTTAAACCTACCTATCCTTTTTGACGCAAAACGAGTGAATTGTTGAAGGAGGGATATTTATGCGTTTCACTATGCACTGCCATGCATCTTCGTAATGGTGTCTAAAGGAAATTTAAGAAAGAGTTGAAGTTGAAAATGATAAGGTATTTGCAGATGATGATGATGGCGATGAGCTTTTGAGCATGATTCAGATTCACTACACAGCTTCACAACAACAGGAATATTTATTCAAGAAGAGATAAAGATGTCATAGTGTGAAATGGCTGGAGCAACCTTCACAACGCTCTCGTTTCTCATTAGCATCAAGATCTGTACGCTGAGAATGAATGAGCTAAACCAGAAGACAAGAGCGACAAGACAACTTATTCAGCTGATACAGCCTTGGATCATGAATATGCATTCACAGATTCACACAGATAGAATTGGAGTCAAAGCCGAAGCTTTTGCTAGTTGTAAAGAATCCCGTCTTGCTCAACAAATTACCATACTCTTTGCGTTTTTACTTTGCTTCACAGATACTCTGATCTTGATAATGATATACGAGCGAAAGAGAGTACGAATGCGAATGAAAGAAGCCGTATACTTTTCTTAAGAAATATTGATTACCCCGATAAATTTGGGGGCAAAGAATACCGAGTAAAAGCAAAATATACAACATGGAGTGGTGGTGAAATGTTTTGGAACTGTTGCTGCCAAGCGTATTTCGGTGAACAACAGTGTCTTTCACCAAAACGACCATTTACTTAGAAACTAACCACCACCAGTAAGTTAGAGCTAAAGTAACGTTTTCAACGAGATACGTGGAAAGCTTTCAAAGCAGGAATTTTATCAGTATGCATTCAATGTATGTATCGGCAATGTCCTGCCATCATCATTTTGAAGAAATTACGAGGATTGCAAAAATTCTTGTATTAGATTCTATCGCGATTCTTAAGTGAGTTGTAGAGATGCATTAAAGTAGAATGGCAGCTATGTTTTTATCGTTTATTTGCATGCTCTTTCGAAAAGTGTTGGTGATTGAAAATCCTAGGGGAAATAAGTTTATGAAGCAATATTAGGTTTGTTAAGGGTGTCAATTGAGCCAAGAAAATGCTAATGCAGCCGTAATGGACTCAACATAAAGATTGCATTAGGCCACTATTAAACATTCTATTCTTGCGTGTTTTGTTCGTGGAGGGGGGTAAATTTTGTGACTGATAACAAGCATTCAACGAGTGAATTTTGAGTATTGATATTGCCAATATTGTATATTTTTAAATTGAGGTTTTGAAATCGTATGGATTTGAATTTTAAATTGTCAATCGAAACTTCAAAGTTGAGCATTAGATTTCTTTGAAATTTATTCTTTGTTATAAAATGTATGAACTTTGTTCTGTCATGTATGTCAATAAACGATGGAATTATACTGAATATGTACGTATTATTCATGAATTCTGTATATCATCTACATTGAATTGTGTAAAATGTCTTCTTATCACCGGGTTCATCGAAATCAAGGTTTTCAGCTTTCAAGTGAGCTGTCCGACCAAATCCAAGACGTTATAATAAAATGTGTTGGGAATTTAGGAAAAAGCTGAGACAGTCACAGTGTAAATGTAAATTTATGCAATGAATAGCGTTGGAAAATCCATACTGAAACTCTAAACCACTCCTACAATCTCATTTCATTGTAAGTAAAATGGCCCATTAAAAGTAATAATGTACCCGTGCCATGACACATAAAGTAATGTTCACTTTAATGTTTAATACTTAAACACGGAGCGAACTTAGTTCATGCTACCTCAGTTAACGCATATTATGCACAAAAAGGTATTCACAATAACCATTTGTAGTAGAAAA
>JAANSM010000566.1:0-26437 GCA_036850725.1 Orchesella villosa | reverse complement strand
TATTAATTCCGCTTGTTGAGCACACCTAGTCAAGCGGAAGTGGAAGGAAGCTGAAGGAACGAAAAGTATGAAAAGTATGGAATGGAACCGAGCCAATAACATAACTACAAATCTAGCATCCCATCCCAGATACGAGGAGTAAGCAGCCTGTTTCATTTCGTGTAAATTTCATGGAATTACGTACTTGCTCGAGGAAAAAATGTCTACTTACGTATACATGCTTCACCACCACCAACATGTAGATATGCACAGTATTATTGGCACTATTGGCAGCGTACGTGAGACTTTCTCCCATTTTTTTCAATCGAAATAAGAGTAGAAAACGACCTGGCAATTTCGTTGGAATTCTAAAATCTCTGTTAGTACTTTCTCTCTTTCTTTCTCTCACTCACAGCCTCCCTCGTTCTCTTCTCCCTCTTCAATGCTGATCTAGTTCCCTACTTCCTTCAGCATTCAGCTTCAACAAGATAAACACATTGAGCCATTCTCTTTAAAACGGAATGGAAGTACCTGTGGAAGCGGAAAATTTTTCGGCAATAATACTCGCATAGCAAGTGGAATGAAGTATGTATAAGTATATAACATTGGGAAATTACTTTGAAAGTTGCTTCCTCATCGGGAAAGAGTCGTGAGTCAGGTTGTTATATCATAGCTTTATTATATATACTTTCTTGTGGGATCCGACAAGTCTAATTTAATTTTTCTCAAAGCATAATAAGACTTGTTAATGAAGAGCAGGAGATAATTCAAGTTTGATTTCCTGAGGAAAGCCACTGGAGAATATGTAGATTCGATTTTGATGAAAGTTGTGATAAAGATTTCGGTGAAGAGACTCTGAGCTCACGGAACCTTATAAAAGTATATGAAGTTAGAGAGAGGCTGAGACAGGAGTGATTTTAATTTGTTAAGTGGGTGGGTAGAGCAGAGCGAAATCTTGTTTTGTATCCATTGCACATCATAACTCATTCACATAATTCCCTTGATGATGATCAAGCACGAAAATGATAAAGAGTGAGAGAAAGAGTAGAGATGTATGCAGATTTATTTCACAGAAATTCGTTCCTTCCTTTCCTTCTTCTTCTTCTCCACAAAGATGTTTTGAAATGGAGATTGAGTTGAAGACGGATGGATGAAATATTATTAGCATCCAATTCAATATGTTACCTTCTGTATGAAAACATTTTATATACATTGTGCATCTCATTCAGCAGTATTCAGCACACACGTACCTTTGCATATCAAGTACGCATCGATCTGTCTTCAGGATGAAACTTGAAAACGAGAAAAAGAAAGAAGATGTATAAGAAATAAACTTGTCTGTCTTCCTCGCTCCATGTCTAATGAATATCCTAATCTAATACAATCTGTGACGACGATGACTCCAGTCTCCTCTAAACTGCCTTGTCTGAATTACAACTTGTTCAACTTTTTATCCTCACTTGTCTTCCATTTTCCATTCCCATTCCTTTCATCTTCTCTTCACTAAGCTCACAATTTTCACTAACCCTATCGTTGTTAGGAGCTCACTCTCCCGTCCCTATATATTTCTTTTCCCCATCAACTGGATACAGTGAAATTCAAAGGAGCTAAAAATATATACCCGATTTTATAATAATATAGAGAAAAGCAGACCTACACACACACTCATCTCAGTTTACATTCGGAGACTTTTCCTTTCTCTTCTAGAAACATACACTCATACCATATATTAGTTAAACTACACGTATGTCTTTCCAGAAACGAAAAGATGAAGGAAAAATGAACGACTGGATATCCATTTCTGTTTCTTAAGAAAATGTGAATGAGTGGCAGCAGAGAAAGCAACTTTCCTCTGACGCCTTTTTTCTGATTGAGATTCTCATGTAAAAAATCTTTTTGTTTCTCCTCTTTTATCTCGTGCTGCTCGTGCAACGAAAAGAAGGAAAAAGTGAAAAAAATATTCATTTCTGCTCTCTCTTTCTCTCTCTCACACCCATTCTCACATGCATACTTGTGTAAATGAAAGGAGAAGATGAGTGTATTCTTAATATGAATATGTTTTAGAAGAAGATTGGCTTGGCTGGCATATATCGAGATCATGCATCATATTTATATTAGTTTGTGAGCAATGAGCATAATATAGGCTGTCTTAGTTGGATAGAAATGATGAAGGCATAAAAATGAGAAGAAAGGGCAATAATATATTCACAACAGCAAATTTCTCAATGTTTTTCATTCTGCTCAGGCAGGAGCGGGGAGAAAGCTGCTGGCTGTGCTGCGACATTCATTTCATTTCATTTTCCCCTTTTTTCTTTTTCTGTTGTTGCCCTCGCTAATATTTTTATAGCTATGCAAATTCGATGAAAATTCATCATAAAAATTTGGTGTTTATGTATGTTGACGTATGTTTTGCATGCACTCCAAAAATAGGAGAGGAAACAGTAGGTGTACCTACCATTCCATTCGTACTATCGTCAAAACTTATGTAGTATGTATTATGTATATATATGAGTATATAAAAAACTATTTGGTATCTAGCAGCATACTGAGAAATTTCTTGCTTAATTTGATATTTAAAATTTAATACTCACATACCAAAAGACTCCTGCTGATACTTTTGTTGCTGTTTCCTTTTTTCTTTTGCTTGACTGACTGACTCACACCATGTAGCATGCTGCTGCATAGAGCAAACGCGTAAACCGTTTTGATGGAGAAACGAGTTCTTGGTCTCATACTCCCTACGTCGTTTGTAGAGGTAGAGAGCAAAAGAAATTTTGCCGTTTGTTCAGACTGTAGGTACATATACATAGGCACAGGCACAAGGCTGCTCCATTTAAATCAGTAAAGGTAGAACTCGGAATAGAAAGTAGAGTGCATATGATATTATATGTGTACAGTTTAGTGAAAAACTCTTGTGCTCACTGAAACACTGATGCTCCCGCTGATAACTAATAATAATGCTTTCCTGGAACCTCTCTCTCCCCGTCTTCTTCTTCATCTCTAATGTATTCTATTCTGGTAATGAAATGAATGGAAATTTGTACAATGGCTTTCATAGTGGTGCGAAAGAAACAAAAGTGTTGTTGAGCGAGAGAGAGAGTTGAGTTGTTGAGATCATAGCAAGTGCTTTTTGTACAACACATCTCATGCTTCAGCAACGCTCTCATCTACATGCGTATACAAACTTGTCTACAAGCATCAAGTACATATGTATACACAACGTGTCTAAATGAGATTTTGATTTACTCTTGCAAATTGAAGTTAGCATTACATTACAACTCCACTTTTGAGCTACACACATTTTGCGAGTCTAGTTGATTATTAGCAGTAGCAACTTTTCTCATCGGCTCTCTCATCCTGAAGCGTGGAGTGAGAAGTAGTGAACTTTGTTAGTCCGCATCACCATCCTCCTCTCATCATCATTATTATTACCATCATCAGTGTATCACCTACACAAACTTTTATGCATATATTATGATGTGCCGGAAGCTAGTTACACACTCCTCTAACTGTAAATAAAGAATCACAACCTCTCCTTTCTCTCCCACACTCCTCGGCTCATCCATCGTGGAAACGTGGAACTCATCTGACTTTCCGTCCCTGACTTCATCTCATCCTCTGTTGCTTTCTTTACTTGCTCCCTCAGGCTGTGCAATTTTCATACAAAATTAATTCACAAAAAGTGAGGATTGCTGTCACGAATGAAATGAAATGAAGAGATACATAACATCCGTTGCTCTATATACCATATATATACTTATAGTACACCTTCTCATCTTCATCTATATCATAACCTCTATCATGTTCAGTTGAATGGAGTAAAATGTTGGGGGCTTCGTTCTAACGAAAGGATATAGCTTAAGCAAAGGTGGTAGTGGTGGTGGTGAGGAGAGTAATTTGTACATGAGCACCGTGCACGGTCTTACAGCTGGAGGATTATGATTATCAAATAGCAATATCATATCCTCAGACAAGATAGTGCACTGAAGGGATTAGCTGGTGATGAGAGTGTTCTCACCAAAACAATAGCAACTAAACGAGCAGAGGCTTGGTTTTGATAGATTTTTTAGAATGTTTGTCTGCTCTCTCTCTCTCTCACTTCGTGTTCATGCACACCCACCAATTCATTCCTGCCAAACAAAAACCTACAGCAATAAAATCCCCGTGTTTATTATCTACATGTTACGATAGGTATATTATTAGCATACATGCACTATGGCATGTGTCATGCACTCATGCAGCGAACCAGATACCATGGAACAAATGCTACGCACAATTTGCCACCACGAAATCACAAGGACAGAGTTTATGGATAAGAATCGGAAATTTGAGTTTTGGGCTTGTGTTTTATGCTTTATTTCACATAACAAAATTGACTCGCAATCCCAACACCAAATGTAAATACAAGTAATCTGTAACGTTGTCTTCCACCAACATGTAATTTTCCTAACATGCGATTTTATTATTTTGTTGGCTACACGTTGGGGTTGTTGGCTAGCATGAGTGAGTTAATTGAAAAGAGCAGGTTTGTAGTTTGTACGCAAGGCAAGGGTACAGGGTCTGCTGGAGAATATGGTTGCTAGAGATGTATTCATGTATACAACGAGTTTTTAATTTATCTGGAATCCAATGCAAGAATTCAGGTAAGCTATATTAATACATTTGTCGGAGGAAGGATAAGCGTATGTGGCTACTATACAGCGAGTTTTTAATTTATCTGGAATCCAATGCAAGAATTCAGGTAAGCTATATTAATACATTTGTCGGAGGAAGGATAAGCGTATGTGGCTACAAGCTCTATATTATATTTTCAAGTGGTTAGCGGATATTGTTGATTCGAGCGTAGCGGAGAAAAGTAGATAGTTCTGTGTATCGACAATACAGACGTAAAAGCAGATGAAATTCGGGAGGAATCCCAATCAGTTCAGAATTTTGATGTGAAAGTGAAATACGATGCGGTTTCAAGTGCATTTTATTATTCTGTACAGGAAACAGACCTGGAACGATCATCATTGATCGCTGCTTCACTATATCGTCACCATATTATTCGTGTCTTTCGTCGACAAATATAAACGAGTCCACATAACTTTTAGTTGAAGGAGGATCATCATGATGGAGTCGATGGAGAAATTGAACAATTGACTCACACAAAATCATTTGAATTCGTGTACGTTTCTCAAAACACGCTTCTATATACTTAGACCAACGTGAGCGAGCGTGAATACATAAGACACACAGAAGCCTATAACATTTTGCAGACGCACGTTATGTCTTTGTATCATATAATATGTGTATGTGTGATCAACACACAGACATTTGACTATGTGTACATGTATTCCCTTCTTATTTATCCATCTCTCAAACTCACGTAGGATAACAATTTCTGCGAATGATGGCCACATATATATTTGCGCAGCGAGTGGTAGAGAGAAACCAAAGAAACCCAAAGCAAAAGCGTGCACATTATCACTATAACTCTGCATAGTGATCATTGTGATTGTGATTATAAGATGATATCCAGACGCTCAGGCTTCACTCTTTCCCAGCTCACCAAAAACATATGGATGGATTCATGGCTTCTGCTTGAAGTAGTTGTATTTATAGGTTCAAATTCTTGGAAGAGATAGATAAAGAGACGCACACTCACTCCACATCACCCCAAGTTTGTATCAATAGTTGGTAAAAAGAGATTTAATATGATGGATTTGTATTGTACTTACTTACAATTTATATTTAAGCATGCATACCTTTACCTTACCATTACATAGTTCTGCTTGGTTGACCTGGTTTGAATTTCTCATCTCATCATTTCATTCTCATTTCCAGTTTGCATGCCAGACTCTCTCCGGAGAGGAATACTGATATTGCAGAAAGGTAGAAACAGAATGCATGTCTCGAGCGGAATGGTGGATGTGGATAGCTGCTGAAGTACATACATAAAAGGCACTCATATATACCCATTATATGGAGCGCTGTTGTATAAACTACGCAGGGAGGAAAATAAATTGCGGTATCAGGTCACGATTCCTGGGATAAAGTTTCACTTTTCTGACATAATTGTGTAAAACAATATTGAGCACAAAACGCCTACTAGAACGATACCTTATCTCACTCCACCATGGATGTATGCATACTAGAAAAAATATGCATGAGAAATTTGTGAGCGTTTCTGCAGAACCATAAACACACACACACTCTTTCTTTCTCTTCTCTCTCGTTCGCTCTCTTAAAATAATATTTTTGTTTCAAGAGAGCCGATGCTGATCACGGAAAACTAGAATCTATCTTTTTCTCATTCTCCGTTTTTGCCATCAACTGCAAGAAACTAGAATAACGTCGTGGCCTGCTGGAAGGTTTCAGGCAACTATATATATATACTACGTACATATGTACATACATTATATCTACGGTTTCTTGTTTTTCCGCGAGGTAAATTAATTTTGACAAAAATCTCAACTTACTTCACGCCAGCCAATCTATCATCCGTTGAAGCTAGTCTAAGATTTATTGGTGACAAGAGTTTATAAACAACCACTGAGGAAGAAAAGCACGAGGCACAAGCCAGCCAATTCAACACAACGAGCTAGGAAAACGTTAATAGTTGTATCCTCTTAAAACCATGAAAGCACCATCAGGCTTACTTCGATTAGAACGTGCATGTAACTCAACTATGAGTGCTTATAAATGAGAAGTAGGTACATATATTATTATACCCACTCATTCTCTCGCATGGTGGTATTCAAAAAATTGAAGATTGCATCAACATGGCAGCGGCACTAGTATGAAATGAAATAAGGTTCCTGTATCATATAGGTAGCTACATGCATTCCAAAGTAATTGAAGTATAATGTCGGTTTTTTTTTGCTCCAACCATTTCTTACCCTCCTCCTTGTTGTGGGAGAGGAGAAAGGAAAGGAAAGTAAATCAAGATGTGGAAAAATATATGCTTATGTGGGATGTCTTTGTGTATGCATTCCATGGTATGTATATACATTCCTCATTTTCTTTAT
The DNA here is from genome assembly GCA_036850725.1 of Orchesella villosa. Lineage (NCBI taxonomy): Eukaryota > Metazoa > Arthropoda > Collembola > Entomobryomorpha > Orchesellidae > Orchesella > Orchesella villosa. The sequence continues at coordinate 19,448 of JAANSM010000566.1, read as the reverse complement.
GCCTTTCACATTCTCCAATACTGAATACAGCTCTTCTTTTCTTCTCACTCTTGTTATTCCTCCTCCTGCTTGGGTAGTTAGAGTATTAAGTGAGGGAAGTGAGAGAGAGAGAGAGAGAAAGTTGAAAGTTTTTCCATGGGAATTTGGCTGGTTGAGTGAGCGGAGAAAAGGAGAGAGGGAACAACTTCTTGAAAATGAAATGCCATTTGGTCTAATTAGTGGAGATTGGGAGAGCTGGCTGAGTGATGTTCCAAGAGGGGACTCGTGGTTGTTAGCTCCTCAAAAATTATATAAAAGAGAGGAGGATAGACGACAAGGATATGAGGGGCAATTACACATTAAGAGCTCCTAATGCCTCTTTTTACTTTATTTTCTTCATCTTTTTCTTTTACTGCTCTACACTCGTCTTCAAACTCTGTTACCCATATAAACATATAGAGATGTATAACTATATATACTATATATACATGCTCTATATAAGGAAATGCTCTCAAAATATTTTATGCTCGCCACTAAAGTAATGGAAGCAGTTGATTACAGTAGTCAGCTTTTTTTACGATGATATCAACTCGGCACATTATATAGGATAAATAAAAATGTTTTACCTCTTGAAATTACTTTATCAACCTAAAAAAAAGTAGGAATGACAGGGGACAGACGTACAATCTTAGTAACAATAAAGGTTTTTTGATGGCTTCTTTCATATTATTATTATGACGATGATTTTTGCCAATGATTACTCTAAAGTCAGCAACTATATGTAGCATTCATTTTGCTGTTGCTTTACTCAACCCCCTCTGATCCCAACCTTTTTGCCATCCTGAGGACCAACAAAACCTCCCATTGACAGAAGTAGCATCAACTATCTACCACCGCCACCAAGCTTGGAGGAAGCGCTGACCCTTTGAGCCTTTTAAAAATCCATTATCTAGGAAAAACAGTATGTCTTTGAGTTGAAAACAGCACTTTCACTTATTATATCATGCTTAATGGACAACTGATTTCATTAAAAGTACATTTGAGAAGCTTTTCCTCATCACATCCAACATTTGAGAGTCAGAGAGAAGAAAAATGACAGGGAACAATTCTTGGAATTCCTACTGAATCTTTTAGAAATTTTGATGGCGTGTCATCTTACAAGCATCAGATTCGGATGTATTAAAAGTAGACATTTCATTGTTCTCCCGTGAACAAGATGAGCTTATATCGGCTACATCAAGAACAAAAGGGTGGGATATTTTTTGTTTTAGGTAAAACGGCAGCAGCGGTTTCCTGATAATATGCTAGAATGAGATGTGATGGTATTCATGAAGATGATGATGATACGGAGCAATACAATGCAAATAGGCTGAAAAATTCCTTGTTGCTAGCTGAGGTATATGGGGAGGAAGCGGTAGTCACCTGGTTTTCAAAGGCTCATTTCCCACAAACACCATCTAATATGCATGACAAGGAGAGATGGTTTTAAAGCATATGTGTGGTTGTTTTCATCTCTCTCTTTCGCAAGATCTATATCATATTTAGCTGTTACTCTTCAGGTCCCATCGTATGCTTCTAAAGCGTTGTGATAAGCCTCCGTTATATAATGCGCATTGTATTAGAGCCATTATAAATAAGAAAGAAGCACTTTTTTCTAACTTGTAGGAGAGAGGAACATGGGACCTGGGAGAAGAGCAAGTACATAAGCATGTATCTATATATTATATGACTCTCTCAGTTCAAAGGTTGTCTACACTTTCGCTCTTACGCGATATATATACGATACTTTACTTTGCTTTACTTTAGTTACTTACACAGGGCTTAAGTTGTGTTTGTGAACTGAGCTGAACTGAAAAAAGAGATAAACTGGATGGATGCTCGTTCAGCTTGTAACAAGTTCATCCATTTCTTCCACAATCCGTATAATAATGTTCATACATAACTTTCTATGTAGTAGGAGAAGGGATGAAGGAGCAGCGGTGTAATATTTGACAATAATGCATGCATACATACATTTAAACATTATAGAGCTAACTTCCAAGTTGAGGAGACTCTATATAAGTATAACTGTACTTTGTGAGCGTCGGAAGAGTGAATGTAAGCATATTTAGTAGAAAGCGGGAGATGAATGAATGAATGGATAGTGCTTGTCTTGCTTGCTTGCTTTTTAGTTTTAGAAAATGGAATATCCCTTCTTTTTAAAAGTGAGGGAAAGAAAGAAGAGGCAAGCGAAACAAGAAGTGAAGACCTCTCTCTCGTCTTCTCCTCTTGCTCTATGAATTATGCATTAAAAACGAGCTCTTACATTAATGTTGAGTGCAGAGAGAAGTGATGTCGTTTCACAAAAGTACATTCTCGCCCTCACTCTTCTTCTTCTCTCTTTCGCTGATATCATTGCAAAGTGTATCATAGTTAATACATACCACTACATAATATAATATCATCTACCTATTTGATGCATGGCAAACCAGATTTCTATGTTTATAAAGACAGAGAGACACGAGAAAAAACTGAGATTCAAAAACGTTCCTCTTTTTTTACTTGTGTGCTCATTTCCACTTGGTCCATATTGTACCACATCATCAGCATATACTATCCATCTATTATATAGATAATATACATGCATGTGCCTCTCTATCATCTCCTTCAAGCATCATCGTAGGAAATAATGTACACATAATGTCACTCAGCTTCGGCGATACACACAACAGTTGTGAAATTTTACGTAATAATAATGATATCTGTCGCGCCTATTCTATGGGTTGTGGAAACAGGCTGAGAATTGTTAAAAAACACGCATATATGATGATCCTCCTAGTAAAAGAACATTCATGTATGCATGCCTGCATTTCGTATGCATACTTATACAACTTCTCCCACACTCGCACACACACTCATGGATGAAATCCTTAGCTGGAAATGAATCTGGAGTCCAGAAATCCAGACAGAGAGACTCATTTTTAGTGTGTGTATTGCGTTGCAGCAGAAGATGAAATAAATGTACATAACATTAGAATACGTGTAAGTAAGCTAACATGCTATACATAGGTATATAATGTTGGATGTAGATAGTTTTTTCTCTCCAGTTAAAGTTACTCCTACAATTTTACTACAGCCTAACGCAACGCATATATATTTTGGGTGTAAGTGTAAATGTATTATATTACCCTTGTGCTTGCATACATGCATGCATAAAATAGCACTCCCTCACTCGTTTTCCGAGATTTTCACCAGAAAATCCTTGTTGTAAGCAAAGCCAAACAGCCTTGGAATGAATTCACACGTACAAATTCACCGATACAACCTATATAAGTATATACATGGAGATAAAAGGAAGCGAGCATGTCTATGTGTGTAGAAGTCTAGTCCGCTCAGTCAACTTCCCACTTTTTTACGATATGTGTGTTTCAACGCACTATTTTTTATTGTGGGGCTGGGTTTTTGTGGTCGACTGGTTTTGCCCATCTTTTATTTCTTGAGCATAGTTAAGCCATATGGATTGGGCTAATGTGCATTAGCTTGGTTAAGTCGTGGCTAATGCTATTTTACTTCTCAAGAGAAATACATATACGCAAAACCTTGTAATGTGAAACAAGAATTCCGTTGCAAACCGTTGGGAGTGAAGCCGTATAATGACACTGGCTCTTCTTCTTTTGCTCAAGGAAAAAGTAACCGTTTTCCAGCATTCAACATGCATTTCACTACAACATATGATGGGACAGTTTTCTCCGCTCTTGGCGTGTGTGAGTCCTTTCTCAAGATTCGTATTATGTATCAGAAAAGTCATCAAAAGGCAGTCATGGGAGAAGACAGACTAGTTTCACTCGCTCTCAGAAAAGCTTACTAGCTGCTTTTGCTACTACGTATTTGCATAGTGTACAAAACACTTATTTTAACAAGGTTCTCTTTTTCTCTCTTTGGCTGCCGTTGATTTTTCTTGTTTGTGTGACAAGAAAATAAGTTTAGTTGAAGAGCTTTGTTTTTATTTCAATCACAGAGATCTATTATTTTTTTCTTTGTGCTCCTCGTCTTTCTTTGTATGCTCCCCTTGTAAAAATGTCTGGTGTCTTGCAGCAGTGCAAAAGGAGGAAATTTACATTCATAAATAACCATGTTGGGGACCTAATGCTGCAGTGGTGGTTGCGTTGAAGCCTTATTTCAGTGGTTTTAATTGACCGTTAAAATGGATTACATATTCCCCTGTCTGTGCTCCAGCACTCCTTCTCAAATCCTTTTTTCCATAATCGATAGCTCTTCTGGGAGTTATTCTTGATGAATGAACTCACAGGATTGCTCTGTGTATGCCCACTCCTTGCATTACTTCTCTTCTTTCTCATGGCAAAGGAACAAATAAGCTATTTGCTTTTCAGATGACTTCAGATGGGACTCCTTTCATTTTTCTTGGCAACTAGGCCTTCAAGCATATAAAACTTATATATACGTAATAATAACTATGCATGTATCTACACAACACTCAAACAACTCTCAACCTTTTCTTTGACACTAACACGACTTTAAAGGAAAAATAGTGGAAAGATGCTATTTCCAAAGAGTGTGTTCCCTTCCTCCTCCATTTTCCAGCTTCAGTACCCAATTTTTTCAAGATATTATTGGCATCGGTACTAGAAATAGTAGAAAAGTGTATCTTGAAATGAAGTAGCAATGTTGGATGGATGTTGAGCATAGCACATAAGAGTACAGTGCTCTATGAATATTACAGCTTTTTATTACCGAATTACCATCTGGATTCTCCAGAGAGAATCGAAGAACACACGCATAGAAAACGTTTTAATGTACTTTATACCGACGTGCATCTGTACATGAAAATATGAGAAAGAGTGAGAAGCATTATGAAAAAGGCAACTCTGGCGTATTTAAGGTTTCCCGTCACCCTTTGCCCTATATAATGACTAGGGAGCAGGGTGGTACGCATGGGAATAGTGAAGGAAAAGAGAAGCACCAGTTCAAAATGTCCTGCTGTCTATGTCCCCAGAAAAAAAATATTATAGATTCATATCAACATTGACGAGCAGGGGATGATAGAGTTACATACGAGAACATTTTTGTGACGATATTTCAGAAGAGAAACAACGATAACAGACCTAACTTATTTTAACTTTACTGCATATTTCTAAATCAAATTATTTCGTTTCTCTATTTAATCTACACATGCCGTATTGTTGTCTATGTATCTCTATATGCAATAGCTAAATAGCTATACTTGTCTCATTTCGTGCTTCCATACACGATTTACAAGAACGTTAGCATTAAAACTTACGAGATATTAGTTTTGCCTCCTATTTATTCAAACATTATGTATTATAGTATACGAAGTTTTGTAGCTTCTTTTTAAGTTTGCGGAGCTGTATGCCAATGCCACTCTAGAGATTATGCTCAATAATCGAATCAAGTCTTCTGTGAAAATGTGTCTCATTAATTTTTTTCTATTACTCCGCTTCCGCTGTGAAGCTCATCAATACTAAGTTTATTTCCATTAGTAGTCATCTTTACAGGATTTTGGTTATTACATTGCCAACAGTTGAAAATGAGAGAAAGGTGAAGGGAACAAAGGGTCTGTAGAAACAAAGAGCAACCTCTCTGCCTTTACCAACATTGCCATCATCTTCCACTCTTAATGCTTTACGCAGCCCTGCTTTTTCCATTTCTTTTTCTGGAACTGTCTAGAGCAAAGTCTTTTTTTCTATTATTTCTTTCGTTTTCATCTCGACAAAAAACTGTTTTCGCCTCTTGTTCTCTACTTCTTTTAATTTCCTCAACCTCCTAAAATTTCTCCTTGTAAGGTAGTGGCAGAAACAAGAGGGAAAAAGTAAAAGCCAAACTCCTCTTAGAGAACAACTACAGAAAAAGAAAGGGAAAAAAGAAGGGAGCGAAGTGAAGGAGTTTAGAAATTAGGAGCAGACGAACAAGGAGATAAGTTATGTGCGGGAGTAGCGAAAGATTTAGAGAACAATCAAAGAAAAACAGATTTTGGGTACATATGGATGTTACAAGTTACACATAGTATATAAAAAATCTGGTATTCTAGTATGCTACGTTGGGAAGACTGATGAGGATAGTGCGAAAGGAGAGCAAAAAGTAGAGAGACAGTACAAAATGTTGGTAAAATGAGAAATGAAGAAATCTAAAACGTTTCTTTAAAGTGGGCGAATCTCTTATTAAAAACGTAGCAGAAGGAAATAAAAAACGGCTAGTATCTGCTATTTGCTATGCTCAGTTAATGCATAAGACAAGTAGTGAGTGTGTGTGGTATGGTATAGGAAAAATAAGATTGTGTTCGGTGTCTTACACTTGTACACATAATATATATATACAATATATACACACACGTTTCTCTCTTTATGAAATGAAATGAATGTGCATAGCTCTTTTTGTCTTACACTTAATTGAGCTATGGACAAGGCGAGTATATGCTGCTTTCTTTGGCTCCTTTGCTTTTCCTTCGTTGTTCAAACTCCACAATACACATTGGAAGCATAACACTTATATTTCTCTCGTCTGCCTTTCTTCTCGTGCTCCAGAGTATTTTATTTGAGAGAAAGAAATTAATTTGGAGAGGGGTCCACATTTATTTCTTTTTGTGTTTTTTCTCTCATTGTATTGTAGTAGGAGAGAGCAGCAAAGGGTGTATACCGTCACTACTACCATTAGTACATGTGTTTCTTTCTTTTTCATCTGAAACTACAATTTGTGCATTATTACTGTCTCTCCTTTCTCCTTTCGCTTTATTTGAAGAGAACCAAAAGTTGTTGCGGCGAACTAGGAAGCAAGCAACAGAACAAGATTACATTCCCTTTTCCCCATCTTTCTGCTCCTCTCTTAGTCATGGGCTTGTGTTTTCTTCAAAATACTTAATTCTCTTGTCTTATAATATGCGTATAAATACTTCGCCTTACGAATAAAACTCTCATAGGTCATATAACAATGGCGGTGGTGGAGGGGTAGTAGACGTAGTAGTGGTAATCGGTGTCGTTTCTGTCTTCCACATTATACATAAATACGCGAGTCCTCACTGCCATTCCCTTAGAAAGAAGGCTAGTGGCACTAGTGGCAATATATATGGAGGTGGTTGGTGGTGGTGGCTCAAGGAAACTTTATGAGGCTTAATGGATTTTTCTAACCAGTAATTGTAATACATCACTTCTTAAGTGCTTTCCCGTGGTTTGTACAGACACAGTTTATACGACGCTTCATCTTCCGCTCTCTCTCTCCTTCTGCTGTTCACCATATGCCATGTTGAAAATACTACTGCTTACTACTAGTCCTCCACTATAGACAGATTCTCTCATTCAAGAAGCATACTAATGTGGGAGGGCGACCAAAAATTCTTACTGCCTTGGTTCTCCAGAAATTCCTGTATTTATGAAGTTGAAAGTAGTAAAATCAGTTTATGTGTAGAGTCTTCGCTAATAGCACGTTGTATATCAACTAACTAACTCGTTTGCATAAAAGCATTCGTCATCCTTCTCATATTAATTGCTCAAGGCTTGCTGAAAGAAAGATTGGAATTCAATCACAGGACGATTCGTTATTAATTAGTTCAGGTTTGTCAACCTCTCCCTTGTAGTTGTAGCCGTCTAGTCTAACTAATGTATTTTTTACGGAAAAAATACTACGTGTGTAATTGTATTGGGTTGCTAAAAGCAATTGCAGTGAAACTCGTCTCCCGTCTAAGGTTGAAGGAAAGCGAGAAGAAATTGATTAGGTCAAGCGTACGATAAAATTTCGTTAGAAAGCACTTCCCTCAAAGTTGTCAATTAACTCTAGGTTCTATTTCTGTATGCCACCTTGCCGACCCTATTTTGAACTTCTTTTTTGCAACGTTTTTCTGGTCAGCCATCAGTCATACAAAAAGGAATCGTCACAAAGGCATACAAGAAAATTAACGTCTGACTTCCGCTCTTGGTTTACTGTCACTTTTTTACGTGACTTTGCTTTTTAGTGAGGCATTACAAAAGTTGAATTTAACTTGCTCGTCCCTCCTCTCTTTCTCCTTTCTCTTTTATTTAGCAACTTGTCTGTATGTCCTCAAAGCTCAATACGTCCATAAATACAATGGCATTTACTTTCTTTCCCTGGTCATAACATGGAAGGAAGAAATGTAAGTGGAGGCAAAAGGAAAAATGTCAAGTCGAGTGAAAACAAGGGACGTTCACATTCGTGTTTTTCCTTTGCAGTTTATTTGAAGAGAAGAATAATGTATGGAGAATGCAAATAGAGAAACTTGAGCGGATAGTTGAGTCGCTCGTTTCCTCATGTTGAGTTGAGTTCCCTTCAATTTGCTGTTGTTGACTGCTACGCAATCTAGGATAACGTACAAAATATATACTGCTCACTGCTAAGTCATTTTGATCCCGTTTCTCAAAGATTGCCGTGGATCCAGTGTGAATCGTTTCATCGTTTTCGTTTCCCGATAATAATATGATGTCATGCCTTGCCATGCCACTGCACACTGCTCCTTTTTGCGAGAGACAGATACTGAGAGAATCAGGTGTATTTATAAATATTTATTTTATACAACAGTAAACACATAGGCCTGTTTTCCGCGTCCCTTTTTTCCTTCTCGAAATGTCTTGTCAGTCACTGGAAAATGTGGTGTGGTTGCCGTAAACGAGCATAAAAAAGATAAAGAAATGGCGACAAAAAGGTCGTAAAGGCATTTGTTCGCTGACTGTTATGAAAAACCGTGACATGACGAGTTACGATAGGAAAGTAGCTCTGCCTACATAAAAAAAGCATTCATCCAACACCAGCGTGTGTCTGCGTGTTCCTGTTGTTCCTGTAGCGAAAGTGAGCAAGGAGAAAAAGAGCATTCTTAAAGGAAAAACAAAAAGCATGTCAACGTATAGTTAAGAAGAAACACATCAAAAGCAAAAATATTCATGCTACCACCATATATATATACAAATGTCGATCACCACCAGATTGTACACGTTTTGTATATCCGCTATTGTTAAATATCAAAAGTATATGTACAAATTTCCCCACTGTTTGAGATTGCATTTACTCACCCACTCACTTTTGGTTGGTCAGAATAATAAAAAAATCGGATGTTTTTGGGGAAACGCGAGCCTTTGTAAAATGGAGAAAAAGAGAACAGAAATTTTTATGGGCTTGTCGAGTAGTTTACAACTTACCATTACATTTTTGGTATGTATGTTTGGCAAGAGAGTCAAAATTGACGATCTTTCCACCAACTCCAATTTGGTCATCAGAGCTGTCTCTTTGTTGTTGAGTTGGTTGCATGGTTGATGCATGGTGAAATTTGTCGGATAGTTGAATCCGAAGGCGTTAATCTTTTAAGAGTGTGTGGCCTCCTTTCAATGCCTTAAGCCATGTTCCGCTATCCTGCAGTGTGGTTGTAGTCATTGTGCAGAGAAAATTTGCAAAATCCTCAGGGAGCACAAAATAGCTTTCTGAAGCTAGAAAATTTGGAGCCGTTTCCCATTTTCTCCTTTTTCGTTTTCTAGCGAGACAAGTAATTGAAATGATAGATAGTGCTGACTAGTGACCTATAAAAATATTTTGAGTTTAGTAAGCAAGTAGTAAGTTATCCAGATGAACAAGTGAAATAACTTTTTCCCCTGATAACTCTCGGATTCTTGGTCGTCTTTTACTTATCGGATCACTGGGAAAAGGTATTACCACCCGACTTGTTCTCTCAACTGACTTGTTGGATTTACGTTGTTTTCTTCAGCTGCTTAACATCAGTCCAAACGTTTTAGTTTGGACAGTGTATAAGCCCTCCATATATTATATAACACACATGTATCTTTGTAGACTGTTAGTCGTGCACAAGGAAAGAAAAAAGAAGAAGAAGGGGGCTAACAAGATGAGTTTTTCTACTTACTTGTGCTTACTATCAAGGAACGCAAAAAAAGTTTTTTAATCGAATCAAATCAGGTCATATTTCGTTCAGGAAATCAACTTGGTTAATGGCTTGTGAAAAAGTTGTGCTTGTGCCGTTATGCCGATGTATGTTATATGCAATTGAAGTTGAGACTTTTCGGCTCATTTTGTATTAGGTTAGGTAAACATACGTACGTATGTACATGGTACACATATGTGTAGCAGAAATGCCCACTGACTGTCTACTTCGACAAACTTAACGTCTCATTCCTTTCATGGCAGTCGAAAACTGGAGAAACGAGCCATTTTTACCAATATATTTGCGAGTTTCGTCTATACAAGAAGAAAAAAGTAGCTAGCAGTAAATAGCAAGCAATTTATGTATGAAAAGTACACACAGCAGCCAGCCTCACACACACATAGTTAGCCGTATGCTTTCTCCACTTTTCCATTGAAAGAAAAAGTTGGAGAAAGAGGTTTGGACGAGTTCAGCGTGTCTTTACATATATACGTTTGAACAAGAGGCATGCTAAGTTGGGAGACTGTGTAGTTATCGTTAGTATCAGGTATATACATAAATGTGTGTGTAGGATGCAATGCATGGTAGCTGCTAGCCTCAAAGTTAATAGTTTTAGACCTCGTAAGAGGATATAACGCGGTGCTGTTGTGTGGAATGAATGGAGTAGGGGATAGGTGTGAATAATCTTGCTGGCATCATCTACTCTCGCTCTCTCCTTCTTTACGAAACATTGCCCATTTTGTATCGCAATGCCCAAAAGAAATCAATCTGCTTGCATGTTCTTTCGTTCGTCGCTTTTACTCCGAGAAGAAAGCTAGATTTCTTTCTTTTCCCGTCGTGGAAAAGTAAAAGGCCAGCTCGTTCAGTGACATGGTGGCACCACTTGCTCCAATACTCAATCCCAATTGCCGACGTGAGTACAGCCAGCATCACGTTTGAATCGTAGTAAATAAGGGAAGCTTTGAGCTCTCTCTCTCTGGAGCTGTTGTGTGTTGTGTATATCTACCTCTTCTTGCCTTTGAAAGACTTTGCTGTTTTTCTCTTTCAAGTCGTTTGAAAAAATACTACAAATCATTACATCACCTAGACGTGTTATCCATATTAAGGGAGAAACTGGGACATTTTTTCCTGGTCGAGGAAAGTCTCCAATCCAGGACTCATTTTCTGTCTCTACGACGCATATGCTACACACTGCATATATATCCACTTGCTTAAATAAACCAAAACGCTCTTAAAAGGAAGAAATATAAAAAACTTCGTTTGAAAAACTCAATTCTGCCTCTTCTCAGCCTTTCCGTCTATTTGACTTACTCAAATTTTGTTCCATTGCTTGGAGCAGTCGGAAAAAGTCCATTTGGACGTGTGCTTATAGCGAGTCTCATAAATAAGTGGATCAGTTGCAGGGTAGTAGTGGGAGCAGCTGAGAAGAAAGATGAAAAGTAGAAGCAAGTTAATTCTTGTACATTTTACATCACGTTCCACTTTGAGAACACAAGGCTTAAAGAGGAACAGGCAGGCAGCAGGGAAGAATGGAATAGTTTTCTGTAGAACAGCAACTTTTTCCCTTTTCCTCCTATAAATACGATTGTAAAAAAGGTTACAACTTTTACATCTGTACTCACTCATGTATCCCATCATACAATGTGCAATAATATAATGTAGGCGCATATGCTCTCCTCCACAACTCTCTCTCTCTCTCTCTCTCTCTCTCTTCTGTCCTGAGAAATTATCTTAATGCTTCGCTGATAGGCATAAACACACATATTTCTCAAACTACAACCATCTATTATGTATCTATGCTCACATACATTTGTAAAAATTGAAAGTTTCTGCATAAAACTCAACTTGAAGTTCTAGAATAGCTAAATTTTGACTGACTGCCTGTCTCGCTCTTAAGTTTACTTTCGCTTTGCCAAAACTGTTATCGGACTTGTGTGTCATATATCTAATACACGATACCATCAACCACTATTTGTGGACACATTCGTAAAATCCATGAGTAAGCGAAACTGTTGGCCAGTAAATTGCGGAGCAATTTGTGTGGTTAACTAAAGTACCCATGTTCGAGCTGAAATGGATGGAAATGGTTATATATGCTAACAAAACATTTATTTGCGCACACATATACATAGCGCCCCTTTCTAAGTATTTCATAATCAAATCAGTGTTACAAACATATATACATGAACATAACTACAACCTAATATATCCTTATAATATCAATCTACATATATGAGCAATGTTTTTCGCTAAACACTCTTTAATGTTTTATGGTATTTCGCATACAATTTTTGTAATGATGAGCAAGAATAATGAAATTGTTGCTTTTGGAAATATCGTATTGTAATACTATACGAAGTGAGAAAGGCACGAAGCAAACGACTCCAGCTTCCTCAAACTTGTACGTGAAACATAAAAAAGGGAGCAGTAGTTTGAGTTTACTATACCGTGCAGTATAAGTCGGTGTATGTCTAGCTATAGAAAGCGAGTTTGTATAGAAAGCATTACTCCTTCGCCTATATCACACGTCACGCATAGTTAAATGTCCGTGACTTTTTTCTTCAAGGCTTATTTTTGAAGCGTGCCATGATCACGGTAGGACAGGAGCAGATGAAGGAGTAGAAAAGCAAGAACCCTGACTTGACAGCTGCTAGCACCTCATCATTTCATCATATTCATATGCACTACATAAATACATAATGTTAAATGTAAGTATGTATAAATATGTATGTATATTATATGGAGCTAGCGCGCTGGCACATATCACGTACTTACGTGTATAATATGTTCTTTCGAACGGAGGAGACAAGACAGGCATTTAAGCACATCTACTATATGCTCATAATGTGAATTGGATAAGTGTAATATCATTTCTGGAAGTAGCTTTATCTGACACACTTGTACACACGCACATATACTCACATGTCAGCTTAAATATGCTTGTTTTTATTCATCTCTATATCATACTCTATTACGGCAATGTCATGCATAAATTGCCCTTTAAAAGCCCCTTCTTCGCACATTAGATTGGGTGGCCATACTTTCAAGACGCTTTTCAAACACTAGCCTAAAGCATTTCAAACCATTTTATCCTTTAAAATATACATTTGTTCACTTCATCTTCGATTTAATGTAGCACATTAGGCACAATTTTGAATGGGAAGCTGGTGGGGAAATGTTTTGATATTCGATACTTGGAAACCATTATGTCACAAGTCACAATCATCAGCAGAATTATCTCTTTTTAACCTTTGACTTTGAAGTTTCAACCAACCATTTCTTACTTCTTTTTCGTTTCTTCGGCTGCTTCTACTATATGTTATAAATGTGAAGATGAGCAAAGCTCAACATGTTTTGTTACTTGGTGAGCAGAGCACATTTAAATTTTTGTACATTAGACATGCATCATCATATCATGCATGACTCTTGTATATGAAATTATATGATGTGATGGCACGACTTAAAGTCGAAAAGACAAAGGTTGCGTTCACTGTTCTACTTCTATATTTTCTATCTTGAAAAATGAAGGAATGCATGTCATCATGATAATTCCTTAGATACCTGCTGGCTCAACTGCTCATCAGTGAAAAGTTGCTGACTTGCAACGAAGTTCGAACAGTAAAAGTTTGTATTTTTCTTTTTCTTTTGTGTTTTCTTGTTGTTAGCTGAAACTAAGAAAGTATGACAGGAAAGAGACAATGCCATTTAATATGGATGATGTTTGCCTGCTTGCTCAACAAAGAATAATGCTATCCAATATATGAGCATTCTCTCTATCTCCCTCTCTCTTTATCTGATGGACATTTATGTACTTATGTGAGCTGAACAAACAGAAATGGAAGATGATACCGTGTAAAAACGGTGCGCAATGGGAAATACAAGAGTTTCGTAACATCATGAAATGATATGATATTATGATACATGCATGTGTACTCACATAAGTATGTACATATAATACTTTTTGCCCCTTGAATAACGTGAGCTAGTTGTTCCACCCTTGTCTTTCTACATGATGAAGGAAGACGGGAGGACAATAGGGAATTGTAGGTGTACAATAAACCCATTTTTGAGAAGAGCTCAACGCAAAAACCTGAAACAATAGACTTTTCTCTACGGGTTTCATGTTTCAAACAACTGGCTTGAGACGTTGCAATATCATCATCACCAATAAATATTGCATATACGTATTCATATTCAAGCATAACTTGAAGTCTTGCCTAAAAAAGACGGGTTTTACTTTAAGAAATATGAACCTGCTTGTTCTAAACCTTTAGGATTAGCTACCAAATGATTGCGAATAATGTATTCTAAAATTGTGTGACAAAAACAGTATCAGTTGCTGTTGCTACTTTTATGTTTGTCTATTTGTTCTGCAAATCCTGAACAACATTCAATTCACCTTCAGAATTGCCGTATTAGGAATTTCTAAGCTTTTTATTTATTATATTGCAGCAGAATATATGCAGGTACTGCATATTTTATGACTTACAATATTTCTATTCATAAAGATCAAGTATCAACTACTTTTGGTTTAGGTTTCTCAAGATTTTCACAACAATATCATGATACCAAGAGGAAAATGATGGATACTTTACTAATATTACTTTGTAAATGGAAATCGGCATGAAGCTCAGAGAAGTTCACAGAACTACGAGTCATAATTTAGGTATGTTTCTGATTTTGTGGATTTTAGTACCTATCTAAATTTATAATGGGAGCCGGCGCATATAATAATGTACACGCCAAGTAAATTGTAAACGAAGAAGAGCACTGTAATATGTAATGAAATGCAAACTTTTTAAACTAGTTTTATCCTCGCATTCATTTATATATGGAGTCATGAAGATGTTATGGGGAATGAATAGGGAGGCACATTGTCGATGATGAGAGTGTGTTGGAGAGAGAGAGATGCATTAATTTCATGGAAAGTGCTTAACATGCAACAGCAGCAGTCTAACAACACTTTTGAAAAATCCTCACTTTCTGCTGGCTGCACAATGGGCTTCATGGTTCAGTCTTCACCCATTTTCATATCGTTTTCCTCTTGCATAATTCATCCATAATGAATTGTGAATTAGCTTGTTGGAAAACTTCAGGAATGGGAAAAGTTTCAGTGCTGCACTGGATCATGAAGTTTATTAGACTTTCATGAAGTGAGTGTTGGTACTCATACTCTGGCTGCTGCTGAGCGCGAGATGAGTGTGAAATTGGAGCATTATTAACACCAACATCACATGCATTGCATTCAGAAGATTTGAGAACTTTAGATGAGAGGCAACGTGCTGGTGGCTGTGAATACGTCCACACGGTGATTATTGCCGACCGGCATTTTATCTTATGGTTACTTTCATCTGTTTAATTAGGATTTTTGTACAATAAATAATCCAAGAATTCTTTTTAAATAGCGCAATACCAAAGTACATTACAGAATTCTGAAACATGCATCACTTCAACATTTATTATATTTGTCTCGTCTTTGCAGGTCTGAAAGAATTTGCAATAAAAACTATCATAAGCAAATACATTTGTTCACCCAATGCTTGTAATGCAATATATATCTACAAGCTCACAAGGAATTAAATTAGGTGAAGACATTCATTAAGATTTACTAATGGAATATCACATATGAACATTACAACTGACTAAATCAATCGTTAGATTAAGAGAAGGGGAGTTGCATTTTAATTAAAACTTAAGAAGAATGTTGCTGACAGACACCAGCCACACATAGCTATATAAATGAAATTAAGGGCAAAGTTACTCCCCTATAAAACTGCTTAAAAACGCATGTAAAAACTGCAGACCAGATTAAAGATTGACGTAATTTAGTATTAGATCATCATTATATATTATTATATGAAGACATTCGTTGATGTGGATAATGGTTGCGCACACAAAGTAATCTCATTATCACGCTGAAATCATAACAATTTAAGCAGCTCTTATAATAATCTGCTGTCTCATTCCTCGCCCAATTGCATCTCTCGTCGGGTTTGGACATAAAAGCTATAGCTGCCTGTAGTTTTGGTCATTCATACACATCACGAGTTCATAATACTCATATTTAAAGGAATGTTTTAAGCGGATATGATGGAGTATATAAACCGTGGCCTGTCTTGGTGGCAGAAACCATCCTGGCAATTGCCACTTTGGTACATAATTTGTGCTCAGAACCATAACGGCAAATCACGATCACAAACTGGCAAATAGCGGATATGATGGAGTATATAAACATATAATATTGTACAAGCAATATATTTTTAAAGGGAGATGGAATCACTAAGTAAATGTTGAAAACACGATCATAAAAGTCAATCGTATCTACTAGCAAGTTGACTGAAAGTATGCAAACTCAATAAATTTTGTACTCGCACATAACACACACAGTGAAAAATGAAAACACAGATAAAGACAATGATACATTCATGATCATGATCATAACATGTCTATTATGCAATATTGCTCAGTTGTGAGAGAGCTTGGAAAAATGGAAAGTGGAGTCAGCTCATCGTCAGTGGTGTGTGGCAGTGGCAAGTTGGTAGCGCGACTTTAATAGGCATATCAAATGCAGTTTTGGAAAGGAAGAGAGGTGGAGAATGAGACGGAAAGAGAGATGGGCATTAAAAGGAGCTTATATGGATATTAACCAGATGCGTAGCAGTGTAAAATATGCGTAGGTACATATATATAGTGATTGAAGCAGAAATAGGAGAGCGAAAGAGAGTGAGACCACACAAAACATGCCATGGCGTGTTCATGTGGTGGTATGGCCGAAGGCAGTTTCCAGCAGCCAGGCCAGGAGTAAATAGGTAGGAGAGGACCAAGAGTGCGGAACGGTGACTTTTCAGTCATTCAACCGGACTGTATATCCACGTTGCTCTAATGTGCCTTACTTTACGTCCATTTCTATTCATCGTTATTTTCCTCCTTGTGTACAGACAGAAAATGATTGTGGCCGCGAGAGGCTCAGTCAGCAAATGTGTGAGACGAGAATTCCTTGAAAATGGGAAAAATTCGCTGGATTCTCTGCACTTCAATGCGTTATACTTGGGCTCCATTGATGGTATGGCTAAATGTAATACAGAAACACATAAAGCTCATCATCAGCTTACATGGAAAGTGGCAACTAGCTGCAAATATCTTGCACGAAAATCTCTTACTCACAACAGCTTTTTCCTCCAAACCAGCTCTAAACAAACTCATTTCAAGCCCCTTTTGATAATAATATTATCACTCATTCAGTGCAAAAAAACTGTTTTAATCTCCTCTCTTTCCGTCTTAACTATAACTGACTGTGTGTGTATATAATGCCAAGAAGTACGAAGGATATTTTTTATGTGAATGAGCACTACTGTGAAAAAAGTATTTTCTTATTTGTTTGATGCAATTCTTTTGCCAACGAAATTCCGTTCCGGCTTCATCATTGCCTCAGTCAGATTGAGCCGACAGAGATTCACTTGATGTTATTGCTTATGCTATACCAATACCAATATTATTTTTATTGGAGCTGATTTGGGCATGCAATGTAATGTGCTGCATTCCCATTGCCACTTACTTTTCAGCAACACAGCAAGGCATATAAAAAGACAGTGCCATTGCCACTACTGTTTCTGCTTCCTTTCATCTTAATGGAAATCTCTTTTTCGTACTCCTCAGACTTAACTTGTTCTCTCGATCTTTTTCAAATGTCATCTTAAGATCTCTGGACATTCTTGAAAAGAGTGAAAAGATGAGAAGGAACATGCATAGTACTGAGTTGTAAAAGCAATTGTGAATCACACACAAAAAAAACTCGAAGGGAAGCAATTATTGGAACCGAAGTGGTGGAATGTGTAGCACTATCATTCATTTGAATTTCTTGGTATTGTCGAGCAATATAATACTCGTTCTTTGGAATGAAGTATCTTGGAAACTCTTGTTTATCCCGACCCAACTCTTCCAAGTATTTTCTTTAGCAAGCATATAAGTATGTAGTGTCTGCACTCTGTACCTTGTGTGTCCAACCAAACACACAGGAACAACAAGCCTAGAGCGTAAAAATATACTTGCGTTAAACTATAAGAGTACGCACTGAAATGGTGTATTATTTGTGTATTTGCTTTCGCTCTTTGCTAAAATGACGATAATGATGACGATTAGAAATGAAGACAGAGAGAACTGATGATGAGATGTGCGGAGATGATGATAATGAGTCAAGATTAGATTGCATTTGAGCTCTGTTTGCTTTTCTTTACTTAGGCAAGTTAAGTAAAGTAGTCGCACACATCAATTTTCCTCTTTTCTTCATCTTTCTTTTCTCCTTCAAAGCGCATTACAATACAACCAAGTTAAGTTAGTAGCTCTTAATTCTCATCTCCACGCCACGCATGTAGCTTCGCATTCCATTTGGTACTTATGGCGGATGTAGTTATACATACTCTAGCCTAGCATATCACATCGCCTTAACAGCATTGCACATCAAACAATGGAAGTGAAGCTAAAGGGAACACACATACACATACTTTTAGGCTGCACGCATAGGAATAAAAAGTTGTGGCAGACTTTAGAGTTCTCTTCTCCTCGTGTGTTTTTCACTCTGTCAGGATTTAACTGTACGTTTTTGTTTGGCTAGTGAACACAAAGGATTTAGCGTCTATGGAGTGTATAATGTATGCATTGGAGGAATGTCGAGGCTTATACATTATATAGCTATAGCTCACAAGTGTGGATTTAGGATCAACTGTTTGTTTACTGTGCAGTAATTAAAAAAGTTTATAGTTACCTATGCTAATTTTAATTGAAGTATGCTCAGAGTCTACCAGCATAGCACACATCTTCACATGCGTACAACTTATACTACCTAACTACATATATAGTCCATTCTCCCCTCCATCAAAGTTAGAAAAAGTGTTTTTGTACCAACTCCATAAAGTGTATGATATAGTAGACGGAAGGAAGTTGAGAGCAGTTAGCCGAAGGCAAATGGAGGAAGAATAGACTTGAGGAGAGCGAGAGGAGCAAAAGCAAAAAGATGAGAGTGGTTGGATGACAATAAACTGTCGGCTCACTTAACTAACTCGTCTTAAGTGAGCATTGTAGAACGGTAGAGAACAAGATAGTGAGGCAACATCAAACTTTTTTTTGTAACTCTGTCGTTTTTTGAGCCAACTTTAGCTGATTAAGTGAATAATAATGATGTTGATGAGGTTAATGAAAGAGTGTATGAGCAGACGAGATGAGAAAGATTGTTTGTCATTTCAGAAACCAGTAAGGATCAGGGTCTTGTGAACTACCTTGTTTTTATCCTCATTCCATTTGCCTTTTCTATTTTCTTCGTCTATATTATTTTACTTTTAACTCTGATGGAATATTCATTGTAACCACGCTATATAGTTCTACTTAAATTAATTTACTAATGTAGCTACAAAATGTTAAGTAATATTTCAAATTTTTTGGTTACGTGAAACATTAATTAGCATACATTATGAATTCGGAATGAGCCTTTCGCTGGTGCCGCTGACCATTAACTGACAGACCAAATTAAAGATGGTAGATAGTCAACACAGTTTTCCTTAATGTAGGTGTTATTTACGTAAGAAAAAAA
>JAANSM010000565.1:0-26459 GCA_036850725.1 Orchesella villosa | reverse complement strand
TGTGCTTAGATAAAATTGGGATTTTGTGGACTCATGCTTTTAGTTAAATATTTACTGTAACATTGGCTTGGCACCCATGCATTTTTTATTTCTTGCAGTAACTGATCAATGTAGGGTGATAGTGAACAGGACAAACCGATGTGTGGCAAGTACCAGTCTGAAACGATGATTGAGACAAGCCAATATTATCAACAGGATATGATTGATTATATGATAAATCTCAAGCATGTGAACATGTTTACTAGGTTTGAAGTGAACGAGAGTCGTGTAGACTTCCTTCTTAGCGTAATAATCTGTATTTATGAGATCATATTTAGCAAAACTGAATCTTATCTTTCGATATATATCATTGCGACATACAGTTGGACTTGATTTATGAGACCACAATTTGTTTTCATAGTCATGATTCAATTAAAAGTCAGTATGAACACGTATTTATAGTCTAGTATGCTGAAAACTTAGTAACATGCACTATATTCACAATATTTAATATTATGCTGACTTGCACAAGTTGGAATGATACACAAG
The DNA here is from genome assembly GCA_036850725.1 of Orchesella villosa. Classification (NCBI taxonomy): domain Eukaryota; kingdom Metazoa; phylum Arthropoda; class Collembola; order Entomobryomorpha; family Orchesellidae; genus Orchesella; species Orchesella villosa. The sequence goes on along the minus strand of JAANSM010000565.1, from coordinate 25,931 downwards.
ATACTTCAAGTGAAGTATGAGAGTGTGCATACACTTCTAGACGAGACTAAATCAAATCCTACAAACAAAATTTAAGGTCATCATGATAGCATGATGTAAACAGACCGAAGAAGAGATGGAGATAATATTTTGTGGTCTGTATTATAACTCATCATCACATTCGTTCATCAGATCACACATCATTAAACTCAACTGCGACATAAGTGAATCATTTCAAGAGCAATAAAAGCATTTTTCGTACTGCTCAGCTTCCCTACTATCCAACATTGTAATTCGTTATTTATAAAGTGCAAATCGAACCATAATTTAAAAATATCTTTAACTAAGCATATAAATCTATCAAACAATACGATGGCATTGCATTTGCGATATATTCATACCAGATAATTAAGTCTGTGTCGTGGTCGTGTGCTAAAAAAATTACTACGCTGAGAGCTGCATCCATAATAGATGTGTAAAAGGGTTGGGGAAAGCTCAGAAATAACAAAATTAACTACGCAAATGTAAGCGTAAGAAACAACATTATCATGCCAAACAGTTACACCTTCAGTGCCATTGTCCTAGGTGCAACGGGACAAGTGGGTAAAGAAATAGTGAAAGAGTTGGCAAACAACGATAGAATTCTCAAGGTTACTCTCCTCCTCCGTCGTCCGCTGGAACTACCCTACTCTACAGACAGTAAATACGCAAAATTTACACAACACGTTATAGACTTTGATCAATTGCCCGAGTACAAAGATTTGTTTATAGACCACGACGTAGTATTTTGTGCATTGGGAACCCACTCAACTTACGCCTCGGATAGAAACCTTTTCTACAAAGTTGATCATCATTATGTGCTGGATAGTGCTAGATTAGCTAAAGATGGCGGCTGTCATCATTTCATCGTTATCACGATGAAAGGAGCTAATCCGCACTCCAGACTTTTCTACTACAAAGTTAAAGGGGAGGTGGAGGAGGATCTGAAAGCTGTACGGTTCTACAGGTTATCCATTTTCAGACCTGGGTTCCTTCTCTGCCCTCATCGAAAGTATGCCGGATGGCTGGAATCTGTATCCCATTTCGCAATGAAAAGATTGGACATCTGGAGAAATGCCAGTATTGAAACTAAGGAAATTGCAAAAGTCATGGTACAACAGTGTTTCGCACCCAAACAACATGATGTTGAGATTTATGAGAACAAAATGATTCATTCGTTAGCTAAATAATGTGTAATAGTAATATAGTTCACTTAAAACGAAAACAAAAAAATGAATGTATATGTATTTCTCCATTTCTGAACATGTTTTTACAAGATTCCGAGATATAATACTATTTGTTACCTTATCTATTCTAATTTACCCACGCTTGGGAAAATATTTTCTTGTAATTTGGAGATACCTATAAGCACTATCTTAATGTTATACATACATCTCTAGGTAAACTCGCATTCGTACATTTTTATATTAAATAAATTAGTTTTTGGGATCTTCCACATTTTCCCTTTGTCTGACAATTGTATACTTGTGTCTTTTCCTTATAATGAATACTGAAACTACAACTAAAATGAGGACAACAATAGCAACAATTATCATAACAAATACGAAATTAGGAACGTCAAGCCCCATAGCAGATTTTAAGGATTGAATCATCCCTTCATCATTGACTTCACTTTCTCCTTCATTGTTTTGGAGTCGTTTTACTTCTAAATTGGCACCCATACTCTCATCACTTTGACTTTGTCGCTGACAGTCCTCAGATTCATTCCCGGGTCGACATGTACACTTATTTGTTTCGTTAGAACAAATGACATCTTTATCAGGCATAGTAATTTCACACTCTCTATCAAGTGTGCAAGGGTCTCCCATTTTCATTTCGTAGACACAGAGATTCTCATGAAGAAACCCTTTCTGGTTATTAGGTCCCAGCTTGCATTCGCACGTGTTGGTTTCTTTTGAACATCTCGAGTTGGGACCCAGACCTATTCCAACTTCCGTGGAACCAGTACATTGAAGATCTTCCTTGCAAGGAGATAATGCCCCAATACGTGCCAGTCCAAGACATTCACCTAATATTTTCATCAAAATAATGGAACATCTCACATTGGCAAAACCGTTTTGTGGTAGACTCGAGATGACACCAGGCATTTCCTACAATTGTTGCATTGCACTCTTCATGAGTTTCGCACTCATCGTTGATTCCTCTGTTAATCCAACATTTTCCGTCCACAATCCTCGTGGGGCGGCTGTCTTTCTCAACATCTTTGCAAATGCATTCTCCTAAAATCATTATATGCAAATTTCAAGAATGGTCAACTTTTCTTGCATTACCACTTCTTATGAATCATATAAGTATATGCATATTCTTACCTGTATTCTCGTCACATGTTGAATACTTGCCCAGTGATTCACTACAATCCTTGTTTTCGCATAGGTTCACAGGAATCTCAATTCCACTACGAGCTTGTTTTTCATGCACTTCTTCGCCTTCATCTTCAAGATTAGTGTGAATGTGAATGTCACCTTGCAACTTGTTACTATTGTCACTTGATACTATGGTAGGTGTAGTTTCTTCATTTTCTTCCTTGATTGTCAGTTCAATCTCTAATTCATCTTCATTTTCTAAAGAATTTTCTTGGGTGGCTTCGGGTGCGATTTGACACTGTCCCGAATGATATACCATCCCTCTACTACATTCACATTTTCCTAAGTCTTCGGCGCAAATTAGGCCCTCAGCATCACTACACTTAACATTTGCACCAGTGCAATCTTCATTGTAAGATTTGATTGTGAACTCATTATCGGAATCTTGTGGAATGGAATCTTTATCAGTAGCTGGCTCCTGATGATGATGCTGGTCATGATTTTCGTCATGGTTGTGATGTTCTTCCTGAGAAGTTACAACTTCCTGACTGCGTGTGTCTAGCTCATTGTCTTCAATAGAAGTAGAAAATTCCATACTTTCCAGATCATTATTCGATTCTTCATGTCCCTCATGCTGGTTATGATGTTGGTCGTGTTGAGAATGATCCTGATCTTCTTGGTGAGAATGCTCCTCGTCGTGATGATGCATATGATGTTCACTTTCATCATCCTGAGCAACTGCGGCTGATTTGACCCGGTTAGTGGCGTCGAGTAGAATAATTAGTAGTAGCCAATATGGCATTTTGAAACTTAAAACTGCTGCCTTCATATTGAAAACAGGTTGTGCTCAAATAAGAAGAAAAATGGCTGAAATGCGAATCTTGACTAGTTGAAAGTTAAACTGCGACTATGGCTATGAAAAACTTTTGTTGTAGTTGTTTTGTATACTATAGTTCCTGGAAATGCTTTTTGGCTCCTTTGTCATGTACCCAGAATCGCAAAAAAATAGGCGAGCTATAAAAATGCTGGAACACAGCTGCAACAATTGATTGTACTGCACCCCTATTCAAAACTGCCAACTCACAAAAAATGTGTGCAGTTGCAACAGAAGAGCCAGGCTTAAATCATATTGCACACCTGTCTACTTTGAGCTAGAGTTACATTACATTTCACTTTTTCCTCTTGATTCTCTTGAAAACATGGAAGCATTCTCTCATCAGTTAGTTGTAAAACATGATTATTTGCTTTCCTTTATTTTCAACCTTGAGACTTGAATATATTTTTTGTGTTTGTTAAGCCGTGAAGATAGATAAAGGCATATGGGGCTTGGTCGATGATGTGATGTGGTAGTGATGATGGTGCGAGTATAATATAATAATGGTATGATATGTGAAATGCATCATTCATTCATTCATTCAAGCCGAGCCAAAAGCTCGTCAAATATTTTCTCAGATAAGGAAATGCAATAATGAAACCACTTCCATACATTATTGCTATATTACACCACCACATTATTACATCACGTACATTAAATATGTAGTAAGCTCTCATCATCCAACATTTCTCTTCATGAGTTCGTTACATACCCTGTTCAAACAAAAGCTATTCCCTTTTCATTAGATCAGCGCTTTTAGATATTATATTATGTGAATCATTTTCAAAGAATTAGTATGCAAGCTCAGGCCCAGGCGTAGCTAAGTTGTAGGTAAGCTGGTATAAGCCTTACAAATGACAAATCTATAAATACTGGAGCATTAAAATTCAACCAATAGCATTGGAAGGAGACTTTCATATATCGAGTTTTTAATGTTATCTCAAAATTCTAAACCAATTTAAACGCTCGTTATACAACGAGATGTTAAATATAGAAAAAACAATTGCAGATGGCTAATACGGTTTAGCAGCTGCTGTCACTTTGCAATTAAATGGAAATGAATGCTGTCATTTCCGATGACGATCCTTGTCGGAAGGTTTGAGAGATAAAAGCTTCATCCGATATTGACACAGTTAGATAGATCATCCGTCCGTTATGACCTCTGTCACTGTCATAACAAGTCATCACATCATAATATAAGTATTGTCAGCCACTTGAATTGTATGAAACGTTTTTAATACTAATGCTAAAATTGTCCCATATTGTCGTTCAGACATCAAGTATTTAACATGCTGCACAATGAATGTGTAATCTGGCCATGTAATGTAGCCAGCTACCTGTTACATAACTTAGCATAGCAAGCAGTTTCAAAAGCATTCATTATACAACGAATTTCAGACTTCAGACGCTCGAGGCTACGACTGAAGAATATTTTAAGCATTTGTCATTTAAAAAACCCGTGGGGAGTATTTCTACTGAAGTTGTACCTTGTAAGTTGATTTGCATCATGGCAAGGATATCGATTCCAAACAACAATAGGAGTATTTTTAATGAAATAAAGGAATGTATCGCATACACTTAACAATATGTGTAAGGTAGAAGATGTGAGCTGCAGAGTGCAGATTCGGTCTTCCATTTTTCGTGTTTCATCTTCAATGTTGGACCATATTATTCATCAACCATAACCTTCCTTCTGCATAATAAATTGTCCTGGTCATTCCTATTGCTGTTTTTAGGAGTAAAATAATTATACTAGATTATATGCAAGCATTTGTTCGGGAAAATGATGAAGGTAGTAATTTACATTAAGTTTTCATACAAAACCATTGACCAAAATTCGCAACTGAATCAAGAAATTTGCCCCGAAAACCAGTGAAATGTGAATAAATAACAACTGATAAATGTCTATAGGGACATAATTACAACGTGCGTCATAGCTATAACATACTTTTGGAAGTTCATTACTGGTTTTGAACATTGAACATTTGCAATCTGGCTATTCTTTCAATTCTTTCATGCATTTCTGAATTGTATGGGACTATCGCGAACAAGTATCTTGAAAATTCGATACGAAAAAAACATTAGAATTTCGCTTGTTAAATACTAAGGTTAGCCATAGGCTTATTGAGCACAAGTCGGGTTCTCTACTTGTAGAAAAGTAAGCAAAGGAATTATGACTGACAGTGAACAGTATGGTTAATCAACGTTTTCTTTCAGTTTCTTAAGACGTCTCCTCAAAGGTGTGGTACCTACAGGCTTTTTTAATGAGCAAGATTACTGAAATGTCGAGAGAAAATGGAACTAGTTTATGCCATATATCTAAAATGTGTTAGATTAAACCATTTCATTACACTTTTTTAGACCGTATGAAATGGTGCTATTATTAATGAGAGGAAATGCTGGCAGAAAGTTTTCTAGTTTTCACGAGGTGGGCACGGTCTCGACCGGCGAGAATAAATTTTCTTCTAGTTGAGTAGCTCCTTCCAGTAAAACCCCTCTGTGCATTATTACTTCTAGTAAGATCAAGATGGACAATGAAAGTGTGTATAAATGTATGGATATGGATCTTATCAACACGATGACCATCGGTTATGCAAGACAATGTAAAATTTTAGCTAGTGGCTTGATTACTAGAGTGCGAGTGTGCGTCATTCGTTTTTATATTTTCATAAAATGAAGAAAACATGAAAATGAACTACTTTTGTGAACCATGACGCTGGAGCGAAACTAACAATGGCTGGACCATGAAGTCCAGCAATGAGTGCATGGTGTCCAAACTGGTTAAAACTTTTTATGCATGTTATAAGAACTACACCTAAGTTGAACAAGAGGTATCGAAAACACGCTGAATGACTAGACTTGAGCGTAACTGAAGAGGAAACAAACTGTGTAAACAAACTCATTTATTTCATTCGTTTTATTGTTGGTAGTAAAAAAGAGCTTATGTGCATTATTATACGATATTTTACAAATTATAAGGCGTAGTTAAGTAGGTATATAGTCATTACCGGTAAGTTTTATAACTTCTTGCGTAAATTGTCTTGCTAGTGCATCAACAGCTACTGGAAAACACCACGTGTAGTGAATCACACAGCCCCCATAATATACACAACTTTTTATTGGATGATATCCTTCACATAACTATGGTGCATGGTACACAAGTATAATATACATTCCACGATACTACAATAATGGGGGAATTCATTCACGTTATAGATTTTATAACATAAACATCTATTAGAGTTTAAAGAACTACATTCGTATTTAGTACAACGTGTATAGATGATTATCCGAACCTGAGTAATTAACACGTCTTCCTTATAACTAAAATTGTTTACTCCGTTTTATAACTACGTTACGTTATGGGACTCATCTCACCTGAAACAAAACAAGCTAATTCTGTTTGGTAATTCCAGCAGCAATATAGGATGAGTCAATTTAACTGCAGTATATATTTAGATAGTGCGATTTATAATTGCACTTATATGATGCACGAACTCTGGACAACATGCGTCATAATCACAATTTTTTGTCGGCTTAGTTGGTAAACAAATATGTTTGTGTTCTAAACAATAACGGAACGGATTATCAAATGCAACAATGCAATACTAAATGATTTGAGTCATGGTAGGATGACCTACGTGCGTATGTAGTACAAGCTTACGTAATAAAATTTTGTTGTTTTGAATCAAATTATAATGCGTAACATTATTCAAGATCTCATTAGTACAAAAATCATGGAAGATTTCTAGTTCCTCGCTAGTCAAAGGCTATTCAACCTGAATGAAAATCTGGGAAATCTCTACATCATAAACGGTAAACAACATCATGGTATTATCAAAATATTCCCTTTGACCTTATGTAAATTGAAAACAAACACTGGTTAGTACGATCTAAATTCTACGTAACTTCCGTTAACGTGTTTATTTATGTTTTTTACACTTCGTTGTTACATTGTATAGGCTTCTAGCTATGAATCGTTTTGGGCTTCCCAACGGAAACATTATTTTCTGAGTCCTCCTTTCTTAGTAAAGCCCATAACTACTTATACGAAGAAGTTGTCTATTTTGTGGCATCTTGAAGCAATGTTAAGAGTTAATTATGTACTATTACTCAGCTCGATTCCATCTTGTTTTCTCATTTTTATTCATTAGTTAAATGAAGAGCAGGTTTCGTTTGTTTACTGGGAAAGCTCTGTGTTTCTGACTGTTGTACACAGGAAACAAACCATGTCACCCTCCTGGAGTCTCACGAAGAAATTAAAATTATAATGAGAAGAATTATGATACGCAGAAATATTAAGAAATCTTATCAACATGATGATAGGAAATTCCAGATGAAATCATGTTATGTCAAAAATTACTTCAAAATTACAGTTCTATCAAAGTCTACAATTCAGTAGGGAATAGGTTTATGTCGATTGGGTATGAAAGCTCATTAATTCCATTATCGTTATTTCTGAAAAACAATAAATGTTTATTACCATTTTATGCTGCAAAATTCTTGTAATAGTGAAATATGATTGTTTTGATATTTAATTTGAGTATATGAGATTGCTGTTTTAAATCATAAAAGTACTTAGATGTACAATTAAAATTGCAGTGTATTCTATTCTTGCAATCTATACCACGGTACATTAATTAAGCTTCGCCTTGCTTAAACGTCTGACATAATACTCACTTCTACCTTGTGATGCAATTAACGATGTATACATGGAATCACGAAGTCCAGAATGAGAACTACGCTATTCTGAAATTCCATGCCAAATCCAAACGGTTAATTACCTTCTTCCGTTGGGTATGAGATCCCTATACACTAATAAAAATGCAGCAAAAGTATAANTCCCTATACACTAATAAAAATGCAGCAAAAATATAACCATTCCTGCTGCATTATTTACAACTTTCAAGTGACTTTCTAGAACATTTGTGGGCTTCCTTCCAGTTTGATCATTCGACATAAGGAAAATGGCATTAAGTCAAAGTAAGTATATTATTAGCAAGAAAATGTTGAGAATGTATGAATGAAAATTTAACTGAAGCGTGAACAGGAATCAACTACTCACCTTCAACACAATTTTTATATCATACGAAAAGAATGATCCAGATCCAGTTTTTCGGATGCAAAATGCTAGTCTCATCGTGAAATCTCTGTCATATCATGGTCATACAAAATAATAACTGTGTAATGCATGCTGCATATATATATATACCATACATTATCATTAGTAGATTTTATTATTATGATTAGAAAAGTATGAGAACATGCCAAGCGTGACAAAAAAGGAGTATGATCAAGAAGAGCCTGTGGGAATTCCAGCTAAAATATATACATTCATTCAATTCAAGGCTGGACAACAACGATTCTGAGTAGGTAGGTGCCTATTTCATTCGCTGTTAAGAATCACGACTCACGACTTTTATGATTCACATTAATGAGCTAGACGACGACTCAATCTTGGCAGCATAAGAAATGTAATATGATGTCAAGCGTTAAAATGAGCTGTCATAATGAAAATGTAAGTGCGTTTTTGTTTTGAAATTAGAATGTTCCATATCCATCCGTCATCATTAGTGTATACGTTTTTATGTTCGTGCATAAACACACTTCATGAAGCTCCCTGGGAATCCATGCAATTAAGTAGGATATTTCCGTTTCTCCCATCTCGTTTTTTCTGTGCAAACTCCTAAAATTGCAGTATTTTTTTAACAAGCCATTAATGTATTATGAATCTCAGATTTTAAGTTTCAGAACTTCAATCATCTTCATACATAAATTATACGGATCGAAGCAAAAAATGGCCTGCAAACATTCGTATTGTTGTTTATCCAGGAGGGAGGCTGTGCGTGGAGATCAGTGGGAAACCACTAAAACCAAAACCCATTTATGATTTAGCAATTTAGCATATTGTGCTAACAAAAAAGTCAATCGCTAGTACTTAAGTTAAGTGTTTAAAAATAGCTTGAATTAGCCACTTTTATTCTAAGTTAGCTTCTAGATAGCATAATCTTTCAACACATCCACACACTATTTCGATGGTTGTAAATAAATATTTCAACCCAAGATAATGTGCTACGATAAACATTTACAACGTTTTATACACGACAAAAGTCAAACCAATGTCAAGGTATTGCGAACTTGGTCTGGCTGGAGTATGCTCACAAAGTAGAGCAAACTGCCGACAAAACAACAACAAGAAATGCTTTTTTGTTTGCTACGCTAACCAGTCAAGCATAATATGCAATACTAAATTAAATTGAAGACCGTCAGTCCAATGATTGCCTATATCAACACAAGTCCAGACGAAAAACGTAAATGTGAAATGTTGTCTTTTGGGAAGTAATAAAAAGAACCTACTGGATAGCATTGTTTACAATGTTTGTGAGCTCATCAGTAAAAAATGTAATTACTTATTTGTTTTGATTATATGTGAGAGAGTATGATCGTTCGGAACAATGAAGAAACGGTCCAAGGTTAAGTAGATAATATGATGCCACTTCCACACGTACTTCATCTCTCTCAAGTTTCCCTTCTAATGTACTTACTTCTCCCAACTTCGCACTTCAGAATTCGTCATACAGATCCATTCGCTATAAAACTGACAGGACTGATATATTTACTTCATTTTTCTAGATTAGTGAAGGAGTGGTAAAAAAAACATCACAATAGAATCGTCGAGTCCGAGTGCAACAACCATTGAATATAAATATACTAGATGTATGCTCGTGTCGATCTCTAAAAAACGCTTGGTTTTCCTTCGAGAAGCTCAATTAAACTTCCTATCGCTACATAAACCATATAAACTTGAGTTGGCTAATGAATTCGTGTATGAGACAAGTTACCCTTGACTGACATCAATTGATCTATCAACTCAACATAACACGTTCTATGAAAACCTTTGCTTCATTTGAATGATTGTATATAATATGCTCAATGCTCACACTTCACACTTGTGCATTATTATTGCATAGAACAGTAGTTAAAAATGAACCCGTTCGATAGGTCAAAGATGCGAAAGTTGCTAAAAGTTGTGTATGTAGAAGGATTCATGCATGTTCACTAGTTCACCTACGCATATTTGCCAATTATAACCATTGCATAAATAAATTCAAGTGTACTGCAATTGAATTGAGTATCTCAATTGCCAACTTTTACAACAAGATTATAATGGGCTAGAAACCAATGCGTGTAAAATGTACAATGCAATGGTGGTTCATCAACTTTTTATGGTAATACCTATATAACCTTTGTACAATATGAGTTTTATTGGTATTTCAACCATGAGTTAATTTACATTTCCAGTTCCAGTTGTATTTGCGGAACATGTAGTTGTTTTATTTCCTGTATTAGTTTAGTACATTACGTACCTATTCCCAACTTTTTTTGTAAGTCGGAAGCTCACCTTATTGATAACATTATACTATGGAATTCCTTATATTACATGGATTTTTAGTTTTAAGTTTTTACCAAAATTTTAATAGTGAACACTCTAACGAATGATAATACATACAAAAGTATCATGTACTCAAAAAAGCTCATTGCTTATCATGTTTTCAACACCTAATCAAAGATAAACAGGCCAGAAAGAAATCGACGCAGGAAGCTATTGTTTTTGAAAACTGTTAATTCGCTAATAAAATCTAAATGAAGTAAGATAGCCACGGTGTATGACCAACGAGATCCGGGAGCATTACTCGACTGTGCCACATTGATTAACCATCCGATGATCTGCTAACCACGGTAATTTAGTAAATAAGCACCTATAGTAATCGGCATAAAATTAACCTTAACCTACCCCCAAAGAATACTATATTGACCGAAGTAGCATATAAATAGAATTACAGTCATTCAAAATTCCACTAAAAAGGATGATGTAAATAATGATGTAAACATTGCACTCATGATACTAATTGCAGACATCCCGTTTGGGTTTTACATCGAATTTATCATCAATTTTTTGTACTAACTTCGTATTAAACATCCCAAACTGTAGCACTTGTTGAAGTACGAAAGTAATACAAAAACAAACTATATGTTTTACATATAACGATGATGATGATACGTTCCGACTTCCCAGATAAAAAATATAGGAGCTTTGTCAGGGTAGGGAATACAAAGTTACATATTAAAGTGACGTGCTTATTATTAAAAAGTCTAGATGGTCATTCATTGTTCAATGTTGTTGCTATACAAAAGGCACGCATGATGTTCCTCCATCCTCATCTCATTTCTTGCACACTTGGCTGATCAAGAAAGGTTGGTGGTGTAGTTATGATGCTGAAGAAGCTAGATTACCATCAGCATCAACATTGGGAATGACGTAAAACGCAAGCTTACCTGCTTCAATTACCTACTGTATAAAAAGGTGGCATACCTTCAGATGCCTAAACATTTAAGAACAAGAAGCGCTCCAGAAAACTACACAAGAAATTATCAGCTCAGAGTAGCGAAAATAGTGAACATTTACATTCGTTTTTTAAGCTGTCAGATTTTTATATCGCCCCATTAAGTTGAAGTGTGAAAGTTAAGAAGTTGACGTTTCGTTAATAACTAAATCATAACTCATCAGTAACAAAATGGCTACATATACCATGGTTCTTTTCTCACTCACCGCGTGCTTCTTGGCCACTTCCTCAGCAATACCAAGACTTTATAATAACCGGTACTCCTATTATCCTTCGGAACCGGGCAGATTCAGTGGATGGACGGTCACAAGCCAAGAACGTAAGCGAAAGTAGATTTATATAAAAAATGTCAATATTTTTGTCCAAGAAATTCAACCGAAACCTAACAATAAATTATTCTTTGCTAACAGTGTTGGCCTTGCCTTCTACAAACGATCATAAAAACATTGTCCAAGTTGCCCCACCAGCTGGATTTATCAGACCTCATCATATCAGCCGCAGTCGAAGAGGGATTGAAATGGTACCAGATTTTGGTTACATGATTCCTGACATCGACGACATGCTAAGCTACAGTTAGACACTGGTTAGACACTGCTCCATAATAGGAAGTGAATAGAAACTGACATTTGTCAACTTTTGGAATGCAATACTTGAAACTCGATGGATGTAGGGAAAAGCTCATATGTGCAAAGTATGAGGTTCCCTAGGATTGATCTCACCTTCACCTGTTATGTGTCTCACAGAGAGAAAGTCTTATATCTTATTGTCTACACATTTACAATAGTTTGGCGATCCAAATTTCAAACGAAAACAAATGCACGTTGACACGTTTTTAGTGTCAGGATTGAACTTGGAATCAGAGAAATCGGCAATGCCTTAACTTATTTTCAAACTTTTGTTTGCCATATTATATCAGTTTTTACCACTGAGTTATTAGTGGACATAGTTTTTAAGCGATATATGATATATACATACACTTTGGTTGTTTTTATTTTGCTCACGTGTTCTATGTATACAAATTCTCTTTGTTGGTAGCAACATTTTAGTTGCGTACAATTTACAATGTACTACTGTAATCACATATGTTGAGATGTCATCTCAAAGCAATAAACCACATTGTTATAAACTGATACAAGCGAGTCATATTTAGTGGAATCGGGATAATTTAAAGGAATCGAAAGTGTTGATTCACATTGAATTCAAAACTTATAGTTGTCATGCATGCATAAAACACACGCTTTTAGCTCATATGAAAAGACGGAATCAAGCCAAGCAAGAATCAAGACAAGTTGAGCTTTCCTGAAGCATATCCTGTCGACATGATGCATGCACTACATATATGAATAATATACCTTATTAGCGTAAACAGGGTAATAGAAAAACAGCAGTATGAAATAGGTACTTTTCCTGTCTGCTTTGAGACTCAAAGTTTGAGTGTACTACTTTGCAGGCTTATAGCAAGTATTAGCAGAACTAGAATTCTGAGCTTCCGATTCCGATATCTGAAAAGAAAATGTACGAGACGAGCTTACGCTTGAGCGTGTAAAAAGAAAAGGCCTAGGTAAGCCGTATTTAAGGAATGTAAGCTCAGCTGCTGAATATGATCTTTCCCTATCTTTCCTAAACTTCCCTTTACGGCAGTCAGCAGTTGTATGGTGTAGGAGCGTTTATCTTCCATTCGTGTATAAGATACATATTATGTATAGACATATACATACAGGATGTCAAATTACTCTTAGAATCTACAAACCCTTCCCTTGCTATACATATGAGCTTGTTTGGGTCGAAATGAATTCAATGAACAAGTCGGTGAACGCAAAAACAACCCTTCTATATTTCTCTTGAATGGGCCAGTTGGATATTGTGTGGTTTATGGTTTTAGTGAACTGATCAGGATCTCACAGGTTATCTTCGAATTCTAAGTCGTAATCACCCTAATAAAAGTAATTGCGTGTAGATTTTGATTAGCTGTAACCTTTCCACTACTAAAAATGGGAGACTCCCACCACTTTCACCATCATCATCATAACCCACGTCCAAAATCCCAAGGTTGTGGCATGACTAAATAATAAATTATTAAATAAAAATAATAATTTCATAATAATTTAATGAATAATTCAATATTTTTGAAGTGTTTTGCGATGATGAGGACGATGACATGACTATGGAATTCCCAGAAAGAAGTAGTAGCAGTGCTGGGATAATTAGGCATTCTGAAACGCATCATTCAGTTCAGAGTCAGAATCAGGTACTAAAAGCACGTAGAATAATATATCATGCAGCATACCACTTTTATTAACGGTTCTGCTGTGTTGAATTTAATGGTAAAATAAATGTAAATGTAGAAATCAGAGTTGGAGCAATTGAGATCACGGGTATGTCAGATGGAAAAGACGCTTCGCTGGTGGTCAGACTGTACATCAAATTGGAAACAGAAATGGAGTCAAGTGAGACAAGAACGAAATACATTACGTGCTCAACTAAAGGACATTACCGGAGGAAATGTGGTTCCTAAACCGGAAGTGAAATCTGAAGCAGTGCAAACTGATTCGTGTGATCAGCCCGCTAACGCAACGTCCATGTCCACTGCCGCAGATGTCCATTTGTTAACTAAATTGTTAGACGAGGCTCAAAGAACTATAGGAATTGAAAGAGAGTACGTTTCGCCCCGTTTTCGTTGCATGCATAATGTCTCATAAATGAACAATAAAAAATGAACAGGTATTTTATTCATTTTCAAATTACAGAGAAAAACTTCACCTTCATCGATCTATTGAAAGACTGCAACAGGACCTGGTAGAGTTTCATGCAATGTACGATGAGTTAGTTAAGGAAGTTCAGTTACTCAAATTAGACGACACCACTGGAGGAGAAACAAAACCTCGCATTAACAACAAAACCAACGACGCAGATCACCACACAAGTTTATAATCAGTGGTGAATGATAAAAAGTTATTAAAACGTATACTTCGAGTAATGTACACATTTATCAGCAAATAGTGTATAGTATACATTATATACATCTACATCCTCCTAAAGATCTCGTCCACAAATATGAAACGATTTCTATTCTAAGTCAATTACAAATTACCCTAAAAATTAAGGAAAATAAATGTATGTAGTCGAGAAATTAGCTTGCAGTTTTTACTATATTCGCAAAATAACTATTGGAGGGAGATAACAGTAAATAAGAAGGCTTTAAGTTTGTAAAAGAAAAATATATAATCATAATCTTTACTTATCGGTAGTTTAATGAAACTTTATGCAGGTCACACAGGTATTGCTCCAAGGCGAAAACTATGTCAATCGAGTCTTTCCATGAAACTTGACGAAGCAACAGAGTTTGAAAACGAAATAAAAACGAAATGTTTCTTCCAAATTAAATTGGTTTTCTTGAATTTGTAACAAATATCTATTCACATTTAACTCCATAAAAAGTGCCTTTCACCTTCAGAAAAATTTGACTTGACAGCTTTTTCCCTGCATCGAATCGGTTTGCATTTTACTTGTATCTTTGTGCATTTTCTTGCATCATTTTCTTCGCGTCTTTTTCTCCTTGTCATCATCAATTCAGCATAAATTCATTTCCGTCAAAAGTCAAACCTAATTTTACTTGCGTTTGCAGTAGAAACGGGGAGGCGTGAGCAAAGCGCTAAAATTTGATTAGAGCTCAATACACATGTTTAGCCAAAACATTTGTAGAACTCTGATTGGGCAAAAGAAAGGAAAAGGGAAGGAGATTGATGTGCACACACATTCTTCCCTTCTACTTATAAACATAAAACATACAACATAACAAGACACACAAGATGATTTTAGAGTTTGAGACGACATACGAATCAAAGCTTTTGATACTTTATACTTTATGTACTTCGTTTAATCCGTCATTAGTTTTTAATCTATCACTCAAAGTACAAATTTCGATATCGCTAATTCACGATTAGAATAGGTGATTGGTTGTAGGTGGATCGGCAACCGTTAATTAGAAGTTTATTTTCTACACGAAAGTTAAAGGATTAAGATTTATGGTTTACATTTAACTTTTGCACAGGTGTGGTTCTATAATTTTCGTTTTATCCCGTACGTTTTAGCGTATATCTGGCTTTTGTTGTGAAAATATCAGCTGGCAGTATGTAAATGCATAGAAATGTCAAGCAACTTCTGAATGACAGTTTGTTTTGTTGTTTTAGGGTGAAGTATAAAAGAAAGGGAGGAAATTGTTAGGTCGTAGGTTCACAGAATTGAAAATATTTTCGATAATTTCAATTTGCTTGTGACTGGCACGGCACGAGTGATCAGTTGTCGTACACTTCCACTTCTGGACTTAGTTACCTCTTCCGTCATCCATCATCAGTCATCTGTTCTGGGTTCATTTCTTTGTGAGTGGGTGAATTCATATCTTCAATCTTGAGTCTGTGCTCAGTGCTGTTGATGTTTGAGGAAGAAGCATAATAAAAGACAACGAGAACCATTTACTTCATTTTACTAAAATGTTCTGATGTCAGAGAAATTTTTGGATTGGTAAGTGTTTAATGAGAATCAAATATTCTCTGTTGCTATTAATTAGTCAATTAGTAAATTAGAAGGTAATATTGTTGATTGTGGTAAGCATGAAGGATGAAAAATTAATTATATAACTATAAATTAATGGATTGTACGGTGACGGGGAAGTAAGTTTGAAGCTATAAAGTCAAGTATATAAAACAAAACAATACCTGACCAAGAAGATGTGTTGGATGACTTTTGTAATGACTAACCACTAATATTAACAATTAACAGGTGGATGTGTGGCACTTTATATTTATCTAGGCATGATACCGAATGGATAATCTTTTTCAGTAATTTAATTGCCAACCTGTAACTCTAAACCACCTGACTGATTACCATCACCATCCATGTGCTGCATGAAGATGTTGACTCCTAATATTGAATATTGAATATCACAGTTCACAGTAAAATTTAAAATAACGGCGAGTTTTAAGATGAGAAAGGATCAGAATATTATAATTTACTTTATATCATATATAGTTAATATTTATATGCTTCGCAAAGTTCAAATAACCACGCTTTATTATACTAGACCTAGTACGATTTTTAAGTGCTCGTATATTGTATATGAAATTTTCATTATGATTATGATGATGGTCCTCAAATGTTCCGTTTGTGTATTATGTTGTTGATTGGTTGATAGCAGTAGAGTACCGCACATTGTAAAGAAGAGTGTTCTGAAGAGAACTTCTGCTATTTAACATTGTCATTTATTTATGGTGTAATCAGTGTAATGATTGAGTAAAGAGCCCTATGCATATTCTGAACGCGTCACGGCCATGATTTTTGAAGTCGTATATCTCAGTTTTTGAGATAGAACCTTTTTTCTAAATGGGCTTAAAATGACCGCAGATTCATAAACTGTCGGCTAGGGTTGATTAATTACGATGGATGAAAATAGGAACGACTCCCGCGAGGGAGACGCACGGCAGAGACAGACGTCTTCCAAAAGTAACGACGATCCTCCTCCATCGTCTTCCACAGCAAACGAGGAACTATTGTCCGCTAATGCAGAGTACTGCAAACAGTTAGAGAGTTGGTTGTGGAAGAGCTATTGGCAAAGTACTATTGCAGTGTCAGCATACTTCACTGCTTTGAATCCAGCAGTATGGAAACGGATCACCGGCTGGCTCGGTTCCGCCTCAATCGCAGCAGCAGCCCCGTGCTGGAGGCTTTCGAATTAACTTCAGCGTCTTCGCAAATCAGCGTAAGTTCTTCAATGTATTTAATGCAGCATAACATGTCTACTATACTCTATACTAGACAGTGCGGATTTGATTGAATGTGCATAGTGAGTAGTGAGTAGTGTAACTGAATAACTGTAGAGGCATAAGGATACTCAATTCGTCGTAACATGACGGGGTAGTATTGTTTATAGTAGATTTGGATATATTGGATATATTGGATATATAAATCCAGTATCGAGTTCACAGCCATGCATGCGCAGCGCATTATAATTGATTTGATTACATTATTAATACGATTTTTTGAATTTTATGTGTGCTTATTCTTCTGCCATTTCAGTGAACAATCAGCAGCAAAGGCTCGGCGAGCCACTTTCATTGGTAAAGATCGCTCCTATTTGGAAACGACTTCTTGCCGAGGTGATTGATTTCTTGATACTTATAGTCGTGAAACTTCTTGTCACTTTCACTATCGTGGATAACTTTGATGTCATGTAAGATCCGCTTTAACCAAAAATACTACATAAGACAAAAAATGAAATGTCGTGCTTTATGAGTTATTAGTATTGTTATGTTATTTCTTGTCGAATTTTGCAGTGACTTCGATAGTATTGATCTATCATCTTTTCAGCAGCAAGACAATGATATCCGCATCTCTTCCTTGTATGAATTAGCATTCACACTTTCTTCCGAATTAATTATTCTAGAAATTATCCATCGTTTGATAGCGTGCGTTTTTGAGGTGGGTTAAATACTTAAAATAACATCCTAAGTTTGGTGTAAAGATTGGTGTAAGCATGTGTGTAAAGAGAAATAATTCTGTTATGTTTCAGGGGTATTGTCTTTCCAAATCAGGCTGTACACCTGGAAAGTCACTTCTAAATATTCGTGTGATTCATGCTGAGTCAATTGTTCCTCATCCTGGAAATCAGCCGGATGCCCAATATGCGCTTGTTGCACCTGCAAGTTACCTGTCGTTCCCGCGTGCTTTTTTCAGATCCGCTGTTAAAAATTTTAGTTTAGCGTTCTTCTTCCCCTTGTGTTTTACTCTGTTCCATTTTGATCATTCAAGAACTTTGTATGACATGATGGGGAAAAGTTTAGTCGTCGAAAATAACTGATAAGTACCATAAATACAATTAAAATCCTCATGCTAAAAATCTATGACTTAATGTGTGGCTTTGTTTCAAGTTATTTATCGGGATAGATAATAGGCTTGAGTATCTATGTTTGATTCTAAGAAGGTGTCAGTTGTACACGATTGTTTTGTAGGAAAGTTTTTGAGATTATAGTCTGCAGATACAGATAGAAACCAACTAGGTAATTTGCATGCTGTATGTCAAACTTTATACTTGTACATACATACATGCCTATTATTTAGTCTAATCACATGCATTTTTGTATGCATTTCTAATTTCAGATATTGTGATGATCTTTCGATGGAAAACTAATGCCTTCTTGGATCATTCAAAGGTGCTGAATTAATTATTTCGATGATTGCGCGGTTCACCATTTCATATGACATACCGAGATCGCCTTATTCAATCGGGTAACCCAATTTTGCCCTCATTAAGCGCATGCTATATTGTAAAATATTCAATACTGAATAATTTAAGATCTTAGATCTATCAAGATTTGACTTGAAATCTTAATCTTATTTTGTAGTTTCTTTGTAACTTTGTTAGGCAGTCAGGAGTAGAAATCTGCGTAAGTTTAGCTCGCATGCTGAGATTCAGACTGCATCACGTCATACATTGTCATACCAAGAATTCAAGGGAGGTGTGAATAATAGAAGCGGTATTAACTATTAAGAAATTACATTACTAAATATAAATAGGGTATAAATTGTACTGTGTGCATTTTCCTCCAAAAAACGGACGAAACGAACATTTGCTTTACATCATGCTTTTGAATTCGTAATTCATCTGTGTTATGTTAACCTTGCATTTATTGCATAAAACTTACAGCGTCGATAAAGTTATCTACGTAAGCAAGTTTCTGTTGAATTTTAGTTGAGTTGAGGTGTCTTAGACATTAGATGCTAAGTCGAGGTTAGCATGTACGTGTACCAGTGGATTGTCTATACGGCACGGTGATACAGTGATAACATATGAGCCAAAAGGAAAGAAAGGGTTAAAAGTTTGATCATATAAATGCACTCGTTCAACTCATCTTTTACGTCTTGTTTCGTTTAGCGCATATGAAATACTTCTGTTTGGTTCATGGTTGTTGTGTGTATATCATACTAAGCATAATATTACATTGAAGTTTCTTACGGATTTACCCATTCTCTCTGCCGTATTCTCCCGTTTACGCAGTTTATATTACACCACACAAGTCACTTTTTCTTGCATTGCAGCTACTCGTCTGTTGCATTATGTGTGTTGTTTGCTGTGGTTTTGCCTAGGATTTTTAGTGTTGCCGAGAGCAGCAATCCAAGATAGACCTAGAGCAAGCAGGTCTTTTTTATTCTAACTTCTACTCTTGTCTGTTCAGTAGTTGTGTGTGTAAAAACTATGTGATCATTTTGGGTTATAAAACTATTATGAAGAATGAGGTCGTCACAATACTCTCCTCAGCTGTCGATGTAGGCTAATACGGGTAATTATTATATTTTTGATGCGTTATTTTGCTAAAAGCACTTCTTGTATTTCCCTTCTCATTGCAATGCTGAATGAAGTTTTTGAATATTTTCAAGTAATCGTCAACCAGTGGAGGGTGCTGAGTACTGGGTACATCCTTGGTCTACAACAATATTTCTTCAAGAATGATGAATCGAAATTAAGCAGAGAATTCTTTGTAAAACGTCATCGGCAACCTTATACTCGTACACTGTTGGCAACTTCGAAAAATGATTATTTCGTCAGCATGGTAGGTTACGCAAATTATTTTTGTTTATACATATTATCCCACACTCAGACACTCATCGTATTTGAATAAACTATAATTATTTATTTGGCTTGTTGGTTGCAGGTAGTTTCGTTAAGATAAGAGTGGTGGATACGAAACCGTTGTGAACTTCAACTTTATTGATATTAGGTTTACATAAAACTTGACTTGGATTGCAACCTGCATGATGTCCTATCACCTGTCAACTGTTTAGTGTATTTTAAAATGCATGAGGATCTCTTTATCTTACGTTTGAAAACTGTTATAACTTACCGATTAAAGTATACTTTGTAAGTACTTTACTAACAGTTTACTTCCAACTTATGCCAAAATGAAAATTAATGATTTCACTGGTTTATTGATTACTGTTCGTATTGGTTTTGCTATAGATGAAAGCTGAAGAATTTATATGAAGCGGCTATGTTTGAGAATGTTAGCAGGACACAAAATTAGTGGGACGAGATTTTGCAACTTTTGACTTTGATTTTGTAGTATAAGTCAGGTAACTAAAACAGTATTTTATTTAGACATAATTATTGCTGATTCTGAATTTTTCACTGAAGTGGACTGAAAACAACATTTGATTTTTCCCAGTAGCCACCAATTTTCTGGACATAAGTGATAGCAAAGGTTATGAACGATTGCCTTTGTTAACGCAGCTTTAAAATGGGACGACCAGCTAATAGCAAAAATGGCACGACATCAGCAAAGAATGGTAGATTTCGAGCTACGAAGGAAACAACTAAGATGTCAGTTCCAAAATCACAATGCGATCCAACTAGATTGAACATGACCGAAGGAAAAAATAGTACCGGGAAAGCTGACCGAGCTCAGATTAATTTTCCATATGACATTCGCGTTTGTGGGTTTTCATCTATAATCAATGCAGCAACGAAAGGATCACCTAGGGTAAATGAAGCTTAGAATGCCAAATACCATTCAAAATATAAATTCCAGGTTGTACATTTTGTCAGTATTTATATTTGTTTGTAAAAAAAAGGTTAAACAGTTACTAACGGATGAATGCGATTACATCATGGAGTGTCGTGTATGCCGAAATCTATTTCGAAGTCTTCCGAACTTTTTAACCCACAAGCAGACCTACTGTAAAAAAGCGTTTGACGCAACATGGAGTATTGGCTTATCCAATTTGATCCAGTCCAGCGATTCAGTTTATGACTTAGAATATGAGGTGGATCCAGAGTTACTTGTTGTTGATAATGATAAATACAACGTAAACAATCCGTCATCGTCAGACACAACTGCAGCAGTAATATCAGACACACTGGCTTCATTAACCTCACTTCGCCAAACTACAAATTCTAGATCTACTACTAATTTTTATGATGAGTTGTCTTCTAGACTACAAAAATCAAAAAAATCTTCACCATTAGAGAATAGGCATTCGAACCTTGATTCAAATTCAGAACAATCTTCACCAATAATTGAAAGAATTCGCCTTGGAATTAAGCCATTAGCAGAACGACCTTGTGGAACTATAGTATTGCAACAAAGAATTTTAAGCGATCCGTCCAACTGTGATATTAAAAGTGCGCATATGAATCCAATCGAAACTGCTCACAAAGATACTGCGATATTGGGACCTGATGGAAAAGTTATTTATACCGGACCTAGTAAAGGAATAGAGACTGTTGTCTCGAAATTGACAGCCAAACTACAAACAATGGAAAGCTCATGCAGTTCTGATCCATCTTCGTTATTGATTTCCTGCGAAACTTGTTAGTAGTGTTTAATGTATACTGTTAAAATCATTGAATTAAGTCGATGACAGTTACATATAACTTGTTGAATTTTTGTTTCAGGCAAAACAGTTTTTGATTCTGACAAGGCTCTGAGGCAACACCGACGAGAAAGCTTAGACTGTGGTCAGATATGGGGTTTCAAATCTCCTGGTAAGTGAAATCTGAGAAAAATATCACAGGCAATGGTAAAATTTAAAAGTGTAGCCATACGAAATTCGAAAAATTCCAATTTATTTCAGTTTCAGGTGTTGAGAAGTCCGAATCGACGGAATGTGCTTCTGAAAACTCAGGGGTTCCAAATAAACGCCTTAAGTTCTCGGAGAATGCTTTGAGCAAATGTTTCAGCTATGTAAAAACTAAACGCAACGCACACAAGTCGGTGTTACAAAACCCAAGGAAAAAATCTCTTTCCCCAGTCAAAAAGATAAAGAAAAAATACAGCAAGCTGGATTCTACTTGTATGAATGAGGACCCAGACCTGAGTGTTATTCAGAGCCAGGACAACTCACTTTCTTGCAATAGTTGTTCAAAGAGATTCGGAACGAAGCATGAAATGTCCTTGCATTTAGCCTTGTGTAACGGTGTAATTAACTACGCATTGTTGAGAAATAGTGAGCCAGCGGAAGAGAAAATCAGAATTTCTGTACGAAATAATCATGATGAGTTTAAGATGTCATCAGCTTCAATTAGTTCGTCCAATAAGCAGACTGAAAATGGTGATGCCGATTGCATTATCCCTGTCTCTTCAAATGAATCTCAAGTTAATTCTTCGCCCGAGTCTTCGGCCCATGCAAAAATGAGCAAACAGTTGCCAACTTCGCTTCGTGGAGACGCTGCAGAAGTGAACAACAATAAGCAATACGAAAACGGATATTGTTCTCGATCTGAGAATAAAGCTAAGACTGTGGATGAAGACGGTGTAACAGCAAGTATGATCTTGAAGTGTACAAATAATACCAGAGAGGACGAAATTGAGTGTGATAAGCGAAGTGGCACCATATCAACTGACAGCGGTATTAGCACTGACTCAGTTGCCGTTGCGTGCTTGAAGAATCACGTAGATACCAGTGTTCTGAATTCCAAAAAACTGAAGTCACCAAAAAAACCTGGTAGCAAACCCCCAGGGGTTGTTTTACGGGACCAGGTTACCGATCGGGTGAGTTGAAGTTCTCAGATTTGCTGCTTCCTCATTTGCGGGATTGCGAAAGCCTCTGTTGGGGGTAGCTTGTGTATGTAGCAACATTCTGTATTTTGTTATTATGTACATAAATGCAATTTGTTTTGAAAGTTAAGTTATAATTATTGTCGTTGTAAATAAAGATGTTTTAATAATGTGTTCAGAAACGAAGTGAAAGATGTCTCGGTGTACGATGCGATGCGATGTAAATAAGTATAAGTGTATGAGCTCGAACTCAATAACTTTCCCTTGATGTAAATATGTTAAAACTATTTGAAAAGCTTTATGAACTGCTTAATTGTTGTTGCTGGCTGTTAATTGGGCTAGTGTTCAATGGCAGCAAAATCTGATTCTTTGATGGAGATTAGATTGCCAATTGTTTACTTCACATCAATGTATTGTTGCTATAATTTTGATCTTGTGCCAATGTTTAATGTTCCTGTACATAGTTCGCATATTAATATTATCATTGATTGACTATTATTATTTATAACTTTTGGTTTACTGATTTGCATAATTTGAATTTACTTATTTAGCTAGAAAAAAGTATTGCAATACGTAGGAACCCTACTTCAAAGAAACCGATGAAGCTGAATCTTCGTAAAGGAATCGCCGTACGTCTTCGAAAAAGCGGACGAATGCTTCGAGCTTCCAAGATTATAACTGGGGGGTCAAAGCAGTAAAGGGTCGGACCTTATAATTAAACCTATAATGTGATGTTTAAAACTATTGATGTTATTGTTGTCGTAATCATTTAAGACTTCAGTAGAACGTGATTGGACAAGATATTTATATTTATATATTGGTAATTATTTACGAATTCAAATGTAAGGTCGATTCGATGATCATACGGTTCCGAGCACATCGTAATATTATTTGTGGAAAGAACATATTTGTATTGCAAATCACTAAATGCTACTTACCCTATAAGGTATATCATGTGTTAGTTTGAATTCGGAAAACTAATAACAACTATTCGAGAAGACTTCGTATTTTTATACAAAAGTAGGTTAAAATATATATTACGAACATGAAAAGGCAAACTTCTGGCTGAAACCCAAATTAATTTTTATACATGCGTACTCGAATGGGAGTTACAATTGGAAATACTTCGTCCTGTCGTATACTGATGAATTCTAATTTTGCTTTGGTGGTGTCATTGGAAATTGTATTTAATAGGGTTTCAATTACTATGTAAAATCTAATTTACCAATGGATATTACGTAAGTCATTACTAATGTATTATTATTGATACCAGAAAGATTTCCAGAACCCGCATTTAAATGTACTGCATCAAGTTTTAGCGTTATAGCTGACCATGATACTATGATTTAAAGTTCCACACTTGTTATGTAGTACGTTACGTTTCGTTCGGCTACGATAAACGTCTGTACAATAAATAAATGTTTATCAGTCACATCGATATTTATTCATTAGAAAATTCTATTTTACTACATCACTGACATTATACTTAAACGATTTTTATATTAATACATCGAACTAAATGCTAAACAGCAAATAAAATAAACGGAACCTTCAAACAATTTTCCCTTATTGTGGTTGAACTCAAACTTTTCATCGGAATGCCTTTACATTGCTACTTGAGGAAGACTTTCCAACCTTGTCAGCCAAGTCCAGTAAGGTCTCGTCGAAAGCAGCCCATGTAATGGCCCTTCTACGGAGTAATTGTTCTCGACTTAAGTTATTTAGCATATAGTACTGAGATCTAACGTATAAAACTAGCAATTCTAATCCTTTTGCTTGCATGCAGAGCACATCCTGACTAGTGTCATCAACCTGTGGTGTCGAGGTAGAAAATTCTTGATTGTCTTCCCCTCGTATAAACCTTCTCCACAAGGCTCCTACTCAAAATAAATCAAATTTCGAGTAAAGATATAATTTTAAACACAAGGTTTGAATACCACTTTAAGTTAAAATTCACCTGCTAAAATGTAGTCATCCCCTAGTAATCCTTCGTCATAAGCAAACATCGAAGCATGAAACTGATCGCTCAGACCTTGTATGTCCCTTCTTCGTGCTGAAGGAAGAGCGCCTTCAAGTTTCTTACTCTTGGCTTCATTATCTTCCCACATGGCTTTAATGAGAGAGTTTCGAACTAGTCTTCCTTCCTTGTCGTCTTGCATTAGCCGTGCCGCAACAAGCCATACGTGAAGCTCCACTACTATGAACCAAGATGCGTATGTATCAGGCAGATTGAGCACTGGGAATTAAAAAAGTTTGGTTTAGATATCAGTGCCAGAATTTCTTCCGTCTTATACTTACTATTGAATCATATAACTTTAAAAAATCTTACATTTAAAAAACTTTATGTAATCTACTTCATCTGCAATTTTCATGTATATAAGGTAGCCGGATTGTTTGAGAATCTGAAAGAAAAGAGTACACACATTATTATTACGAACAGCATAAATGAAGTGACCAAGGTTCACGGTCAAGCCTAAAAACAACTACGACTAGCTACATAATTGTGTATTTCATATTTACACTTTTAGGTATGTCAGTAAATCCCAACTTCCTTAGGGTCCGTCCCCAAAACGTGATATCATCCTTCGGCGTAAACCAACCGTTTTGAACAGGTGCATGATGAAATTCTCTAAAGGCAAGAGCTGTCGCTGGAAGAAATACTTTCTGAACATTTGTGGCACGATTGAGAACATTACTTCTGCACGTGGTGCATATTGAACTATTATAGAACGGTCTAGTGAAAACAGCCCTGAACATTTCGACG
>JAANSM010000564.1:0-26462 GCA_036850725.1 Orchesella villosa | reverse complement strand
GATCCGATGGTGTTCATTATAGCATACCTAAGCGTTTTCTGGCAAGTGGGTAATCAAGCGGACGTGTGCTACATAACTATTGACCGTCTTCCATTTGCAAAATGAGTCTGACAGTCCAGCGATAGCTTCCTGACTTAATGAAAGCTTTGTAATGTAATCGTCTTATCTGACAGCAAACTTCATTATTGTTAGTTTTCAGATGGAACTACCATGTTATTTACTGAAAAATAACCCAATACATCAGCAATGCTGTGCGTGCAGACTTACACACATTCATGTATTTGAAGGGTTGAGTATTTGAACAAAGCTGTTTTTCTTGATAATACGTGATGATAATGCATCATCAAAAATTCTCTAGGAAGACAGCCAATCAACGAGGAACAGAATTGAAGAATAATGTATTATGCCTTCTCTAGTCTCCCTGCTTCCTTCTCCAGTCAAGGCAGCCATGCCAAAAAGTTACAAGCCCCATTCGTGCATTTTTAAGAACGTTACGTGAATAAACGTCTACTGCCTACAGAGAGCAAGCAAGAAAATAGACGTGAAAATCAAGAGATGTTAAATTAGATACCGGCTTTTGCTTTCTGCCTGGAACCGAATAAAATTTGTCCTATTTCCACTTCCTAGAACTCCTCTACAAACTTCGCCAAAATCCTAAAGTATACTACCAGTCCCTTTGTTTTACAAATAGCTATAGGTTATACAGGCCAAGGATCTTTCCTTTTGCGATAATAACGATATGGAATTCCAGCACTTCTTTGTGGAATTATGAAGATGAAAAGGACTGGCATTGGCATAGTTAAGCATAAACAGGAAAAATCCTTGTTAGTGCACGAGTTCCGATTCTTTACCGGCTGTTATTCATAGTAGAGCAAACCTATAAAGTCTTCTCTCACAGAGCTTCTCGTGTGCTTAGTCTGCAGGAGAGAAAGGAACAGGATATAAGGTGGTCTTTCTTCCTTCTCTCTTCAAAATCTACATGATACTCGAGACGACTCTGTAATATTATATTACTCTGGTGGCAGAAAGGAACGGGTGGTCGGAATATTATAAAA
Source organism: Orchesella villosa (assembly GCA_036850725.1). Classification (NCBI taxonomy): domain Eukaryota; kingdom Metazoa; phylum Arthropoda; class Collembola; order Entomobryomorpha; family Orchesellidae; genus Orchesella; species Orchesella villosa. The sequence goes on along the minus strand of JAANSM010000564.1, from coordinate 25,407 downwards.
AATAAAGTATATTTATACATAGTATACTATAGCGTATACAATCTTAATACGTAAGAATTCATTTTATGCACATGCAGACTTCGATTCCATTTTCCGATGGGATGGGTATGGATAAGGCACTACAAAACTTGGAGCATTTGCCAAACCACTCCACTTTGCACAAAGCACTCCTACTCCTACTCAACGTATGAAGAATGAGAGCAGCGTAGCAGTAGGAGCATGTTATCCTGAATCCTGATACTTGTCATTGAAGCAATAGAAAAATATAAAGATCGTTATTATCGTTTCGTGTTAAAACTTAGTTCAAATACAAAAAAATGTCATTAGTAGAGCCAAATGCATTTTAAAACACAAATTATACCTAGATATTCTAAAGACGATGGGGAGTACATAAGTATATGTACACATATGTATGTAGTAGGTGACTAACGAGCAATACTGAGAAGGAGGAAGCACAACTTAAGTCACAACAGTGCTTGAGGAAATTCTCTTTCCTTCCTTTAGCATTGTCACCCACAGAGAAAGAGAGGGCATTCAGGACATGTGCCTATACTGCATGCAGTTATTTTTATGCAATGTAATATAATGATATAAAACTGCCATTTTCCGAATTATTATGTGTACAGCTTTAGCTTGTGCTATTGCAGTGTTCCGTAAATTGAAGTGGAGAAAAGTAGAGAATCGAATTTCCTGATAGCATTTTTATCCATTCATGTTCTCATGTCTATGTCTATGACATGACTACTTCATTGCTAAAAGTTGAGCGGAAATGGTGGAAAATACTAATCTCTCTCTGAATCATCATCATTTTGTGTACTGCCCTTTCTTTTTGTTGCAATCTAAGCGACTCTTTTCTCCCTCTTTTTTCCTTGCCCTTTCCTTCTTCTTTCACCATCACATTCCCTCTTATTTTGCTCTGTATGGAAGAAGAATGGAAAGCATACCGAAACCGAAGGTATGTATCCGCAAACTCACATGCACGCAACATTACATATAAAAACGACAAAGCTTTAATATCTAGCCTAGCGTACAAGAACAAGAACCCATACTGCATTTTCCATTTGAGTGGAGGAGAGCGAAGAACGTGAGCTGAGCCTTCATTTTTAGTGCAAGCAAAAGCAACACACTACGATTTTCTACCATACACACATGGAAAGGAAAAAGACCGAAAATCCATTTTCTTGCTCCTGTCACTTGTTCAAAATCCTACCAGTGAACTACATCAACCTGCCCACCATTCGTTCCTAAGGCCCGGAGGAACTCACAACAACCCAAAACCTTACGCGCTCTCTTTCTCTTTTCTTCTGTATTTCATCTTCCTTCTACATAATTTCACCGATTCAATGTAACATTCCAAAATAAAAGTATACAAGTTGTGCACGGGGAAAATCTCATTTCTTCCCTGCTCTTTGCTGAATCCTCTACATGTGTACTTAAGAGTAAGTGTTACAACTTCTCCTGTTTCTCTCTTTAAGTAAGTAACTGTGCATCGAAGAGAATCTCGTACAAGAACACAAAATTGCATTGGATTTCATTACTTGCATACACATTGTCCTTTATTTTATTACGGTGCTCTCACTCCGCTCAACTTCGACTGGTACTCGTTGTGCAGCAAACTACATAATTTTCTTTTAGAGGTAAAGTGTACAACATCATCTCTCTGCTTGCGGCTTGAAATTCCTCATCACATCACATCCCATTCCTATCGCAATCATCGTCATTCCTTTTTCCCACTGCATGCTGCATACTATATTGCATTTAATACAAGATCAAATCCACAAGACAAGGCAAAAAGGGGGATAAAAATTCTCTTATTTGAGCCAAGATTATGTACATTTCCTATTACAAACCTCATAGGTTTATGTAGCTACATATGCTTTGGGTGTATAGAAAAGCTCCAAGCGAAAAAACCGCAAGTGAACACAGGACGCAAAGACCAAACAGACGAAGCATCACATAAGTTTTTTTGATACACGCATTCAACATTGCTGATTCTATCAAATGATGTATTGTTGTGACCTTCTCAGTGTTTTAGTATTTTCTTGTGAGATATATTTTTTTTATTTAGTAAGAGAAGCATATTTCAAATATTTTGTATCACCACTATCACCCTTTTGCCCTGCTTTTTAGCTTGCTTCTTCGTTCTTAACCAACAAAGACGTGAGTTTCGTTATATGATGCGGTATTGCTGTTGCAAGTCGTTACATTGCATTACAACTTACAACAGAAATCACACAATACACAACCCTTCTCTTTGTGCAACCAAAACCTAAAAGGGAGAAAATATCCCTACAAAATCAAAAAGCTTCGTTTCATTTTGTGTCCTACCAAAAAGACTCATCCAAAATCGTCATGTCTTCTGTTGGTTGTTGGTCGCTCTACTGTTAGTGCATTATTGTGTACCCATACCCACACAATGTGCTCTATGTTTTATGACGATATAGTAATATATGTAAGCTAGAAAGTTTCATGCATTCTTTTCAGCCAAGAACTGTTGTGGTTGTCACACTGACTGTGGTTTAGGTGTGGGTACTACGAGACAAATAGGTATACGTTATATAGTATGTAAAGCTTTAGGTGGAAAATGTGACGACTGGGTGAGGGTGAAGAGAAGAGAGAGTAGAGAACTGTGTTATGTGTGATGTGTAAAGAAAAGACACAGCAACAATGTATTTCTTTGTATTTCAACTGCGTAAACAATTCAAGCATGCTGTTTTAACTAACGTCAAACGAACGATAATTCTGTAAAAAGGCACAAAAATCATATAAAACTTTGCTTTCATAGCAGCGCCGTTTTTCTCCTAAATGTGCAGTGACTAGTGAGTAGAGCACAAGAATTTTGTTTGTAACCGCTTATTTGTTCCCAATCAGTAACCACATTGGCACACTACTAGACACAGTCGAGTCAGACACAGCGTGAATGAGTAATGCACGATGCATGCATAAAAATACTAAACAAATTTTTATTGTGCATACTTATATGACATTAGACATCATGCATGCTAGTTTACTACATATGTACTTGTTCTTGGTTTTGCGCTCATCACGCTCATCATGAGCAAAACTTCTAGACCAGATTGTACAGATTTTACTCAAGCTGATAGATGGATGGATGATTGTGTTGTGTTCTGTATTTATGCATGTACAAAGTAATGTTCACTTTGCCTACATGACAGTCGATGATACATACCATTTTATACATAAGTAAATGTAGAAACTGCACTTCTGCTTACTTTGGAGCGCTCTGTTGCTTACCTATTCCTCCTCTTCCTACTTTTCTGACTATCTGCCAGCCAAAACTGAAGTGGAGAAGAGCTCTGCAAGTAATAGGGTAGGAATAGGAATAGGACATTTTAGACGAGACGAATAGTCAGATATGAATAAAGGGAAGCAAGCTTTGCTAGCTGCATTAAATGTACATTACATATGTAGTGTAGTAGGAGGTAATACACAGCAGCCAAAGTTCCTGTTTAGACTCACAGAGTGTGAGTAAACTTGCATGGCATATCGTTCATGTGGTGGTGGTTGAATTTTGAAGCAGTCTTTTCTCTCCCTAGTGGTGGCATTGGCATAATATACAAAGTGCTGCTGCTACACGAAAAGAACCTTATTGCTTACTCATTTATACCGTACCTTGAGGACTATAACAGCATATATGAAGCTAGTGCCTGTATATAATGCACGATGCATGAATACATAAGATTGCATCAATAAGGTATTAACAACAAACCATCTCCATCCATTTTTCCTTGTGTGAATAATAATGTGTGTGGAGAAATTCAAAAATCAACCTTTTAGATACGCATAACCATAGAATGCAGCGTAAGGCAAATCTCTATGTTGTACATCATACTATTATGCACAAAAAGTAATATTAGCTACGCATAGCAAGCAGGCAAAAGCATAACAATAATAATAACATTTTGAGTTGGAAAGATAGATATAAGTATAGTAAAGTCAGACATTACGCTCATGTCGAGGAATCACACTGTAGTAGACACAGAGATAGCATATTAGAAGCTGATAAAAAGCATCATCATCAACAGCTTACAAGAGAGAGGTTCTTCTGACTTTGCTTTGGAACAAGTCTGCATCTTATTCTTATACTCTACCATCATTATACATTCCTTGTTTTATGATGTGCAGTTTGCATGCATATGTGTGAATCGCTTTTGCTGTCTTATATGCATTGCAAGATGAGAATGATGTTGTGATGATGAAGTAGCAAAGAAACGAAGTGGTGTTGTTATCCGATGATGTTAGTATTTGTTGTGAATGGAGACAGACCTCTTCGTCCTCTGAATTCATCGACTCTTTTACACACATAAGCATCAATTCATTCTAATTACTAATTTATCAGCCCTGGAGCTGTCTTCCATGTAGGAAAAGGATTAATAAGAATATCTACTTATACCCAGTTCAACATTGTACCGTGAATGTGAAGCATATATATACAGAGACAGTTATACACTATATTCAAGTATACACACACAAGGACCACTCTTATTACAAAAGGAACATATAATAACGCTATGAAGTTTTTGTGTGACGGACTGACGGCATCATGATATGATGATACCGACCGTTCGGGCTCTGACACATAGTTTCAGTATTATTATTGATACGGCAGGCTGTTGTATAGGAGCAGCAGCAACAGAACACAGAAAATCCCATCACACACACACAAAAAAATAGTCTTATCATCATCTTCTTCACAAGAGCTTCTTACAAATATTTCTTTCTCACACAGTCGCATGATACATATGATGAGTTTAAGTTTGTAATAGTCGTTGTTTAAATCATAGTTATTTGCCTTTATTTCGGTGTGATTAATTTGTATTTGTGAAGAAAAGTAACATCAAGACTGGCCCTTTCTACTGAAAAAAATGGACTTGTGGTAGACTTAATACTTTTATTTATGTGTGGTGGAAGTAAGTGCAACTCAATATCTTTTTATTCAGTATCATCATCATTATTAAATCTTACACTGCTGTGTGCAACGTACATAAAAACAATATAAATGGTCCTTATTCTTTCTTGAGATTCCATTTATCATGAATTAAACGTTATTCATTAGTACCTACATGAATAGAGTTTAAGGGAAAGTATTTTGTTCAAGTCGAAAAAGATAACACAAAAGAGGAGCACAGTTTGATTTTTAAAGTCATTATTTTTGCAGTGAGCACAAGATTCACCTACATAAGCTTTCAGGTATGACGTGACAGTTTTTGCTTTACATGTTATAAAGCACCCGCATCATTATTTTTCCTATTCAAAATTGCAAAAAAGCTTTTTACAACTTCATTTAAAAATCTTGTCTTATTTTCTACAAAAAACAATGAGGGTATGTACATGTATAGTTGCATTTTAAGTGTAGTCAGTTGTGAGATTCATACAATTCTCTGGAATTCGAAGCGTGCAATCTTTTGGTTTAATTTGCTGAAAAGCTCATTTCATCATTAAAATCTAAAAGGAGTACCGAATACTATATACCATCTACTAAGAATAATACGCATCAACGACTAAATTGTGTAGAGTAATTTTACTTTCATTCCCTCAGCCCTCAGCTAGTTGTGAGCTTCAAAGAATTTAATATATATGTAATTGCTGATTTTAGTTTGAGTAACTCGATCAGTCAGAGAATACCGTGTGATAGTGAATCTTTCTCTCACTAATGGTTGTCTGTGTTAAGTGTTGCAGTTGCAGGATAGTTAAATTTATTAATGCCTGTAACCTGCAACAATTCATAAACTAATTGATTGATTGTGATAGAGCTAGCAAGTGTGATTAAAGTGTTGGAAAAACAAGAGAACAATGAGTAAATACGAAATATCAAGAGCAACAGGAGGAGAGCCCAGCTAATTAAGTGGGAATTATTGGTTTGGAATAATTCATTTTTTTTAAAGTATATTAGTATTGAGTGAGTATGCATCCATTAAGCATGACTACTTGCACCTCCACATGAATTATGAATAGTTTTTCAAGTGAATTATGTTCTACTTCTGTTTTTCATCATGTACATTTGTCATTTATTACAGAGTACACGAGAAAAACATGCATTCCTCCTCGTTGCGAGTTTAAAACAAATGTTGTTTGTTAGAGGAAGTTACGCAACAGGAGTGGCAGGGGATTAGTATTAAAGTGAGCACAATACCTTTGTAATAATGTGAAGCACAAAAAAAGTACACACTGACTCAGGTGCAACGTATACATATTTAATTTTCATTTTTATGAACAAGTGTCAATTAAGTTTGCATACCAAGTGTAAGAAAAACTGGTTTACTAACTGAACCCTAGCTTATTTTGAAATCAATGTCAACATAATCTTTTTTCATTCCATTGTTTTTCTAACTGACTGTGTGCCCAGTTTGCCAGTGGTGTACTTATGCATTGTTTATTATGAGCCATTTATAATGGTACATGTAAAAGATTCGTGTTCGAGTTCTCAGTCAGGCAATCTAGAGAATGCGAATTGCAAAAAGTGTGCATCAAGCATATATACAGATAAATAAATACCTGTTCAGTTTACCAGTTTCATAATAATATCAGATTGCAACCCAAACGAACAGTAGTATATATGATTAAATTGTCATAAACACAGCAATAGCGGTAGGGTGGCTTAAACTTAGGTTTTGTGATATTGATATGGCATTTATTTAGCATAATTTGGTTTTTCTTTCTTCCAGTTTAAAACCCAACACGAGCTTCTTGGATGACCTTTTGAATCTTTGTGACCGACTGTCACATTCCTTCGTTGATGAATATCAGCCGCCGGTATAAATACCATACCTAAACACATACAAACTTTTTTCAATATAAAACACTAATACTGTCAAGTGTGTCAACAACAGCCAACATTAGGCAATTGGAAAGGAAAGGAGGAGCACAATGTTTATAACAAGTTAAAGTACTCGAACCATAACATAATATTCAGATCAGTGGTGTGATTTTTAAGCCTGAATGCAATACATACTTAGTACCAGGCAAACGTCCAGTTCAGTTTAATATGTTTCACAATTAAAATTAATGCTGCATCATCCAAGGACATGCATGGTACACCGCTACCGCACCACTCCTTACTTCTTTCATTTCGCAGTGTCGAAATAATCCACAAGTACTGGTAAATGCCTTTTAGTATACGACAGGTTCTGGATCTGGAAGGATATCCTTATAAAACGAGGAGCAAAAAGTAGTATCGTATCTCATTCATACATCATCGTATGAACTGATACATATACGTATTCGTCATAGTCCACCAACATTTCTTATCGACTGTATTAGAAACAGAAATTGAATGCAGAAGCATCATTGATACACATGCCACATGTGTATTGAAAAAAAATACTGAAAATTATCTCGGGAACGTGATCTTCCGTCCGCAAGGAGAAATATATACGACATCCATCAGCATTCATTGGTCAACATCTTATTTTTTATCTTGAGAACAGAAGACTTGGATTAATTGGTTCCAATATCTGCAAATGACACTAGAACTACCTGGGGGATTTTTTCCAAGCGATCTTGTGAATTTGCCAATAACTTTTTGGTTATCAATCAACTTTTGATATACTTACTTTCTGTTTGAACTTCAGAACAATAAGGAATACGAACCTTATTCTGTGCCAAAAAATCTGTTTTTTTACTAACATTTGCAATCGGAGTTTGGGTTACAACTACAACGCAAGTTGAAAGAGACCAAATTAGAAGTAAGCAAAAAATCTAATCCTCTAATTTGTATCGGGATCGGAAACGTTTGTGTTTTTTATAAAAAAACCAAGTGCTACCCTTGTGTGTGCGACAGTGAATAAGACATGAAATTTGAAGGAAGCCAATAAACACCGGATTTAACTGTTTCCTAACAAGGTTTCAAAAAAAAGCCAACAATCACTTTTTACCTTGTACTTACAAATAGACAAACAAGATGTTAATGAGAGCTACGCCAAGATAAAGGATAACAAGCAAAAAAAAAGACAATTTTTTTCTGTTTTGTGTAGGCAGTGAAAACGATCGGCTGTGCGCACTTGGGTTATATATGGACTTGTTACAATTACTCTTTTAATAGACGAGGATACATTCATATATTTTTACACTGGATATTGTGTGCCGTAAGCTTAGTAAGCAACAGCAGCAACAAAGGAAACAAGTGTTGGTAGCATTGAATTCTTATTATTACCAAAAAGAGACTCTCATGTTTATGCAAGGCTTTTCACCATTAGTCAATCAATTTGAGTTGAGAAATTGATATTGAGTTTTTTTCCTTGAGCAGGAAACACCCTGTAGCAAATTAAATTTTCAAAATGCGTGAATTCAAAGTTGTAGTGTTAGGATCAGGAGGTGTTGGCAAGTCTGCCTTGACAGTCCAGTTTGTTTCAGGTTGTTTTATGGAAAAGTATGACCCGACAATAGAAGATTTTTACAGAAAAGAGATTGAAGTGGATGGGTCTCCATGTGTCCTGGAAATATTGGATACCGCAGGAACGGAGCAATTTGCTTCAATGAGGGACTTGTACATTAAAAACGGACAGGGGTTTCTCGTCGTCTATTCCATCACAAATCATCAGACCTTTCAGGATATCAAAACCATGAAGGAACAAATCAGCCGAGTTAAGGGAGCTGATAAAGTGCCTTTACTACTAGTCGGAAACAAAGTAAGTAAACCTTGTAATTAGTCAGTTAGTAACGTAAACATGATAAACTGCGTATATTACATATAGTTTGGATGCTTGATAAGGTGAGGGTGGGCTGCATGACAGCTTTGCTAAAAGAAACTTTTTTTCTGGTAAATCCAGTCGTAAATTCATTCAAATTTATGAGCTTAAAAACACTATATCATTGGAAAACTACCCTGAGATATGGCAACTATGTAACTTGCTTGTAAAATCATAATCCTTTATGAAATCACAGCATATTATAAATGCTCCCTATTTGGTCATGACAAGCTTATGACATGTGCAAGTGGTGTAAAGGAGAACAAGAAAAAAAAGAGAATCTTGTATGTAAAAGTGAAAATGTTTAAGAATCCATTTCAAGATTCACGTCATGTAATGAAGTCGTTGAGAAGGGCACAAGCCAAATAAAATTCAGAATATGAGTTCAGAAAAAGGAGACGCTAAAAGCAGTAATATCCTGTCGACAGACAGTTGTTTGCTTAGGCAGCCACATGTACATCTGAATTATTCTGATAAATATTGAATTCTTCGTGTTCCTTATCATATACACTCACTCCTGGCTACTCTTTCCTGTTAAACGCGATTCTGGAAGATATTTATACAAAGGGATAAAAGATAGCTTTGTCTCTCATTTGAAGAAGGAAACGAAGATTGTGTTGGGCAGATATTTCGGTCCATCCGACAGTTTCTTTGGTGTTTATTTCTATTTAAAAAGCCAAAAGCTAGTTTTAAACAATTTCAACTGAGTTGGCGTTTGACAACAGAGGTAGAGGAGTTCAAGAAAATATACATTAGATTCTAATAAAAACATGTATTTTGGACTAATGGATGGAATTCTTACTACTTGTGGAAGGATATGAATAGGGAGGGTGAGAATATATGAAGAATTGAGGAATTTTTGAGACTGAACTTGAGAGTAGAGTAGATCTTGTGTCCTTTTACTTTCCTATGCTATATGCTTCGCTCTAAATCCTACTTTCTTATTGTTTATACGTATCTACAGTCTTTTGTACAGCAATAAAGAAGTTGTATAGAAAGAGCGGATCCGCCTACAGGGAGTCAAGAGAATAAGGAAGTTTATGGTTGTGATTCAAAACTTGAAAATACTCAAATAAATTGTTCCTAAGCCTGAAGCCTTTTTAAAATCCTTCGCATAGACCCTAGGGGCTTCGTTTTCGTTCGAGCTCCATTACTCAACTTACTTTTCTTTTCTCTTGATTGAGACTGACTCAACTGTTGAAACAGGAAAGATATCTTTTATTTACAATGTCGTGTGTATCTATGTAGTTAGGGATTAGTTGAATAGTATAGTAACATACAGGAATGGTTTGACGAAAAATGGGTAACATTTGCCTATAACGTATTTCATATAGGGATTTGAGTTAGACGGACACAGACTTTGAACTTTATAACATCAGTCGCTATCATAAATGTAAAAAGCAAATTTTGACGTTTTTGAGTCAGATTAGTAAAAACATGCTGGAAGGTTACAATAAAACTTGTTTAAAAGTTCAAACTTAAGAAAGAATCCTAGTAGAGGCTCCTGAATCTGATGGATAGGATTGCATAACTATAATAATAATTATTTTAGTTGGGATAACAGTCACGGAAACTCTGACGATTTCAAAGAATGCATGCAACTTCTGTCGGTGCATGTATAAGTAATAATACTTTAGACATTATTATTAAATATCGGAGAAAATGGTTTTCCTTCGGCTTGAGGGGAAGGTTTTATCACCTGTCATGCAAAAATTACAATTATAATCTGGCAGACTCAAAGCTTGTCAAAATTTTTGCACGTGTAAAGAGTTCCTGGTTACTGGTTTATAAGTAGTCTCACCAACCTAACGTAAGATTCAAAAAGGAATTCTCCAGTAATCCTATTAAAATCATCCATGAAAATGAAGTTTCCGTGTTTTACTGCAGTTCTTAAATACTATGTGAGTAGTAAGAATAAGAATCATAATATGTTGGAGGAACACAATTTCTTCGCTACTGATTGTGAGTCTACTTTCGCTAAATATTATTCTTTTCTTCCTACACGTTTACATTGCATCGACCTTTTTTGATTGTGAAGGTTTATTTATTCAAGAAAATTTGATAAACTTTTAGGCAGACCTCGTTCTCACTCTCTCCCTCCATCTCCCTTCCTTTCAGTAGTTCGCTGTAATAAAGTAACTCTCTTCCCTCCTTGTGTAAACGAGTTTTCAGTTCCAGCAATACCAGATTTTGCTTGCCTGATGATGAGATTCCACTTTTTATGCAAAGAAAAGAATAGGTTTGTTCTGCATATGATGATGATGGTATTCCCACATGTTACTTACATTTATATTAGGTAGATATATGATTGGAGTATAGTTGCCCAATAAAACCTCATTTGCACAACCTTTTACCAACACTTAGATAGTCATTACTGCTTACGTCTTTACTGAAATACATTGCAAGTATTTGAGTAAGCGAGTTATTGTATGCAATGTTAGATTCCGAATCTCAACGGGTGTTTATTCTCAAGCACAAGTTTGAGTTTTAAAATACCATACTCATGTCGTATAATTAAAAACAAGTAAGTGCAAGTGGAAGCATATAATATGTCCACTTATATGTATACCAGATTGACGGCAGTAGAAATATGATCACTTGTTGTAGTAAGAAGAAGAAGGTGAAAAAAAATCATTACGTAAGGACCACCTGACACCTAATTTCAAGCAAGTGAAAGAGTATGAAGCATTTGCCATCTCTGCTCTCGTTATTTCTATTAAGCCTAGTGCATAGATGTAAAACTAAAAATCTTTTACCAACATTGCTTTATGGTTGTCTGGTTTAATTAAATAAGTCGTAACTTAATTCCACCTTTCGTATATGCGGTGCCGATTTCATCATGAACTTTCGGCCCAAGGGTTCATTAAGCTAGGAAACTTCAAGCCGCAGAATAATTTTGACAATGAGATCTTCTCTTTCCCCCTCCTCCTTCATTTTCACAGATATCTTGTCGCTTTTCTTATAGAGCACACGTGTGGTAGCATTCAATGTAGTGTAATATATGTCTGACTGAAAGCGATGGAGCACATAACATTCCAAACATTACTTAAGAATTCGTCATCCCTCTTCTGAATTTGACATTCCCTAAGCAAACAATGAAACATCGTGCCAGATGAAGACATTCGGCGAATTTCTGTATTGCATTGCATATCAACTTTTGTGAACTTCCCGTTCACACACAGTAGGACGTATAATATGCTACAATAATATGCTATTTACATTACACTCACGCTATATATCATGCTCATAAATTTACATGGCTCAAGTCGCAAGTGGAAGACAGTTCCAGAAACCACAAACTTATATAGTAACAAGTACGAACTAAACTCATATCATTCAAGAGAATATTGTACAAATACTCGGTGAAGAGGAAAAACTCAGGAGTAAGCTTAATGTATTCTCAGCTTTTTCTACCTTGCTTAACTATTCATACACAAGTAATCATCATCATCATCATCATGATCATCACATCACCCTCATCGTCATGATGAGACAGTGCAAACACAGCAGAAAATATATAACACAGCTATACCAGAAGAGGGAACGAACTTCACCGTTGTTATGATGTTATTGTGATGTTTCGAACGTCTGTGTTGCTGTGTACATGCACAAGTTGGAAATGCTCATATGTGGAACAGTTAGAAAAAATATGAAAACGTTTGTGTGGGAGCCAACCAACATAAAATGAACGCAAGGAGAAGGAAGAGCTAGCTGGATTCATGTAGTTTTTGTAAAGTATGCATTATTTGATGAGTTTCGTAAATATTAAATCAACTCATTTGAGAAAGATTCTTCATTTTTTTCATGGATGAACATAGTAGTAGTATTATTTTCACCATACATACATATATAAGTATAACACACCTAAACATGTCGATATGATACTTTAAACTATGGATGAGTTCCACATTTTCCTCGTTTAGTTCTCTTCCTTCCTTCCTTAAATTCGTAGTTTGTTTAGGCTCGATTTTCCTGAAATCTATGCAACCAAGCGCAAAGACGAAAGAATCAGCAAAAGTTGCATTTACAAAGCTTCGCCTTTCCTTTTGGTTGTCCACGCACAGCCTCAATTTTTTCTAGTATTTTGTATCCTAGTGGAAGGAAATAGTTTTCTCTCTCCCAGCAGTACCAGAGAGTGAACAAACCGCTTAGCCGAGTCAGTAGACTTTATTATTAAATAAAAAGTAAATTGGATTTCCCTGTTACTCATCGAGCTGCTGATAGTATATAAAGTATATATGGTGGTAGTATGAAGTACTGTGCTCACTTGCTCACCATGAAATGAAGATATGATTTCGGTCCGTATGCAAGCTATGAATATATGTGTAGTGGGGATTCGTGAGGAACCCTAAGTGAAAACAGTCCACCGGGCTCTTTTCCTCTTCATCCGTGCTCAAAACTTAAGCGATCCCACGCATTCTACAGTTTTCTCTCGCACTAACTATTCTGGAGTGCACACCGCAGCCCATCAGTTTGAGTCTTATATAACTTTTTTGCTGTTCTACTGCTTTCTGAATCCTTATATCTATATTATAAGCACAAAAGATACTTAATAGTCTTAGAAAGTAATAGTTTAGTTTAGATGGGTAGTAGAAAATAACTATATCCAAATCGTAGAGCAGTAATACTATCTACAACAGGGAGGACATAGTTACTCTAAGATCTAAACATTTCCATGTTTATGTATATAGCAGTAGTGGTCTAATATTCATGTTTGTCAAACTTATCAGCGACAAATGCTTTCTCATGCGATGATAAAATGTAATCATGGAGGTTGCGTGGAGGGTAAATGTCAATATGTGTTTTCTTCAGCTGAGAAACTCACACTGTTCATACAAAGATCTATTTTCACTTTTTCATCGCCTTAAGACATGGACTCACATGTAGATTTTATAACTTCTCCATCTGTCAGATTTCTTTCATGTATACAAGAACCTACCTGGTAGATGGAATGAACATGTTTGTATGGTGCTATATATACCATTTTCAAATACATACTATATTCAAGAGCAATATGTGCACACACAAAGCTTCTACTTCAAACATGGCAATATGGATTTCTACTTAGTAATCATGTGAAAATGGATTTTTAAATTGATTTCGCAATAATTTCTACTGATCAAAAAGCTCTTACTTCAAATTTCGAATTTCTTAGATCTCGTTTAGAATGTAAGTATTCCTCGAAAGAATTTCGTTGTTGTTGATTTCATTTCCACTTTGTTGACTTCGATTACTTATTTCATTTACTGGAACTCCTAACGTGATACTTTTAGTCGTGCTTGAAAAATGGATGAAAGTAGTTTTAGGAAAGGGAGCTGAGTAAATGTATTTTCCCATGCCCTCCAGTAACATTACCTACGTGAAGCAGCCTTAGTTTTATGGGAAACGTAACCATAAATTGTTCTTAATTGCCCAAAAACGGAACGGAACGTGTGTGAAACACATACTGTATCGTGAAAGAAATTACCTCCCTGTCAAAATAAGTACCCTATCACGTAGGCGAGAAAGCGAAAAGATTAATTTGGAAGAGCTTATCCTTATTTCCCCAGTTTAAAAACTAATTTGAATATTTATTGTTACTACATCTCAAAGTGTTTAGACATATTGCGTGTATTTGCAAATTAAGGAGCTTTAGGCGATCTGATAATTGCAAAACTGATTACTACACTATAAAAATTTTAAGCGCTTTAATTTTTCTGACAATGAGTTTAAGTGAGTTAGACTTTGTACTTCCTGATACGAATACGAACAATTTATCCATAAGGGCTTCACGATCGTGTTTATACATGCTAACATTGATTGTTACTTCAACATTTTTTAAATAGGAGATGCATTAATTACTGTAATGAACGTTATGATCATGACAAGGCCCTGTTTGATCATATTTATTATCCTCCTTGCAACAGCGGTAATTAATGAATGATTGTTAGCCGTTTTCATTATTTGAGCATGCAATGACCCAGAGACCAAAGAGATCTTTCTTTGAGGAACTGGTTTTTTGCAAGATTCACTTTTACCATACAATTTTTTTAGAATGTGCAACCAACATAATTTATAATAAAATTAACAACTCCTTTTTCTGTACCGCTACAATAATGAAGTTGTACATGGGAAACTGTGAGATACCGACGGAGGAAAATGTGTTTTGCATTTTGCCAACATTAATCCAAAATAGATGAGCTGCGAGAAAATATGAACGCTGTTTTGCATTATAATATTCAATATATTATTTACGTTCATAGTAATTCTAATTATCATTCCTTCCCAGACTCCCCAGCGTAACGCAAGGGATGGTCCTTGTTCGTGAAATTGACAATTAAAAGCCAGTTTTGCTTCAAGTCGAGAACTACTGCAGAAGGCTGCTACCAAAACATTTATTAAATCCTGACATGTCATAAGCGCCGAGATGACTTGAATAAGAACATGAAAACAACAAACAATTTCTCAACAAATGGCGCAAGCTGTTAGTTTATATACTAGTTCACAAGCAATCAAATTATGAACAGCTTTCTGCACTTTCTTACAAAGTTTATTGGGCATGAGTTACTGATACTAGATTCATCATCAGAAGGCAAATGTAATACGAAGACCGAGAGTGAGCCGGTAGTTATGATAAAATTAGGTTAGTTGTAGTAGTGAAACACACAATTAAGTATTTTTTCTTGGCAAAAGATATTGCAGACTTAAATGCAATGTGTAAATGAGCAAAGTATTGTCGTAGTTGCCTCTCTTATAAGTTTCCCATCGCATCAATCTGCTCGTTTACTGTAACTCAGGTTCGTTAGCAATGTTTTGAACAAATACAATCACCCACGATTATAAATCATGTTAGGCAAACAATCACGGTGACATTGATTACACTCTTCAATATAAAAATATGCGCTGGCCAATAATCGACAAGATGACTATTGATCTTCTTAAGTGATAAATAATACCACCGTATACATAACTTCACGGTATAACTTATAATTATAACTTGGCTGTGGACTTTCTAACTTTTACCATCAACGCTTTTGCCGTTTATGCGAGCATTTGCGTTTAATAAAATTAGAATGTAAGAATAGAATCGTTATACGTTGCAATTAGAGCTATATACGAAGTTTTTTTGTTGAAATAAAACCTAAATGAAAATAAAGAAGTGAGTTGGTGCATCTGTCTGTCTGTCTGCTATTTAAATGTGTGCAAGTTTCCCCATTTCTTAAAAATCCGTAGCTAATTAGGTACACATATAAGCCAAAGAAGCATTTTTACTGTTCATAAATGCTCAATCACTTGGTAGACTATCTTCATTTCAAACACGTGCGTGGAGCCTCCCAATAAAGTCATTTGAAATGAGGAAATTCTCAGTGGTAATTGCGGTGGTAATGCGAAGATGAGTATTAATGCAACCATGTAACAATTGAAACTGCGTGTGAAATATCTTTGTCTATTTTTCACTAGTATACTAAAAGGAAATCGGAGAATGCGTAATTACGAACCGATAACAATTCTGTATCAGGGGCGTCAGTTACTATTATTGCACTCGTGGAAGGTATATATATAGAAAGGTAGTGATGATGCAGTAATTGTACTTGGCATATGTTTGGCAGCACACATGCTATCCCTTTCATGTAACAGTCTTTTGTTTTCTACTTGGTTCGTCGGAGGCTTTTTTGATTAATTCATTTCCGTTCTGTCATCATTAACTGCGGATGAATAATGAGGATTTTGCTAGCAATATGCGTATACTTGATAATCCTGCAGGTGCAGAAGATGATGGTGTGAAAATTCATTTGTTCAAGCGCAATATTCCTCTGTTTTGGCCACCACTACATACATATAGCGTGATATAAGCAATCCTTCTATTGGATTGGAACCAATTCATTAAAAATGTGTATGAAGCTTTGAAAAGCAAGAATGGTTAAAAAAAGATACTGTTGTTGAGAATTGAGATGCTAAGGCTTCCTCATTCTCAACTCTAAATTGAATGGTAGTAATATCAATAATTAGTAATGAAAGAGTGGGATACGGTTCGTATATCGAACGAGAGGGAGAAACTAAAGAAGCCCAGCTTGCAGTAGCATGAAAATCATGCTTCAATTGAAAATCATGTTTGAATGCAAATCTCAAATTCTCAAACCTCATTACAAATTATTATTACAACGGACATGGTTCTATATTATGGATCTACTATAGAAAGTATATATGTAGCTTATAGTTTATACTGATGATAATGAAAATTAAGTATTCATGTCAGTACACGTCATATTGTTCAAAAATTCATTTTCGCTGTGAGACCTGCCAGCATATACCGGCCGATACTTTAATGCCAAATTGTGAATTCGTTGATGCACAATGTAACTACTTTTACGTTAGTTTTCCCAGTTTGAATATATATCGTTAAAATATGTCGTTCAGCCTGTTATTGATGTCTCCATCCGCATATGAGACTTTAATATCTGCCGAGCTTGATGAAGGATGAGCCATTTAGATTGAACATTGAACCTCTTCTAACTGAATTTATAATCAGTTGGGCTTGAAAATATAGTGCTGAAAGTAAACTACATAGTAATAGTAGTTATGAATTATTTCTTATTATATCTGGTGCACACTGGCGTTCTCAGTAATAAGTATGTTAATTTTATTACACCCAGAATGGTGTGCTTCTGCACGCTCATGTTTTTCAGATGCATTATGCAGAAATACCGAAATCTATCTACTACTACACTCATAGTGCCTTTGCCCGTGTATTGCTCACCAGTAAGTTTACTTGCGTGATGTCATTTTGCTATTTTATGTTTGTTATGTTATGTTTTAGCACACTCATATGTACTTCATCCAACATCCTTGCAAAATACTGAAAAGGTACTTTGGTACACACTGTAATGTGATGAATACATTCTCGGTTACACTGCCGTTGCCGTCCCATCAGCCTATTCATTATCTACTGTTTGCTGCAGTTTTCTAGAAATGAGTCACATTATACCCTCGTGTTCCCAATATTTATTGATTTTGGTGTTATGGGCTGTGACTATTTGCATTTAAAGTGAAATAATACCAAAGTTCATCCGGTCACCGTTTTCAAACCAATGTTGAAACATCCACCGCATCTGTCAGCTCATTTCAACGCCTCTTTTCTGGAGCTATAGTGTGGTTTACGGAGAGCGATCCAAGTCTATAGGTCAAACAACAGGACAAAAAATGATGCGAAGAAAAGTTTGATGCTTCCAACAGAAAATGGTTACAGCTACGCAACCATCTAACAATTTTGGTTAGATTCTCATGTCAAATGATCTACTTCTTCTTCTAATGATTGTCAAAGGTTTCGTACCACACTGCCTACAATCAATTCACAGACCCATTTAAACCGGGCCTTCATAGTCGCTTAAAAGAATGGAAGCAGAAACCATCACCTGCCCTACTCCTATTTGTTTGAATTGAATTCATAAATGGGCACCATTGATTGCATTGTGAGTCTCTCTTTCTCGTAGTCATTACCTCCTCCACTGCTTCTCGTTCGATTATCTGTGGTTTTCAAAAAGTTTCATCGTTCGGTAATAGTCATACACCTCAGCCCACGAAATGCTCTATTTGTTTTTTGCTGATTTTGAATTTGAAGTGTTCATAATGATTTAAAAAACAATTTATGATATTTATGATTGAGAGTATGCCGCACACGATGGTCTACTTTGAGGTCTTATTCACTTTTGTCACTTAACAATAATTGTTCTTGTGTATCAGTTACCAGCTGCGGCTATGTCAATGGCAAGGGAAAACAAACCGATCTAGACAAAGGGTAAAGCAAGCATTGCAAATAAAGCAGAACATCATTTTGGTTGTAAAGATGAATACGCGTGGGAATGTTGGCATTGCAATGATCTGTTGAACCATATTAAATGTACCTCTACTCTACCTACCAGGTCGCCAATACAATGTGTATAGACCGTGATGTGATGACTTGTCTCTTGATAGAAAATTTATAGTATATACGATGCTGACGACAGAAAAAATTCAGTAGAAAATGTGATTCATCATTCTTTCGTGAAAAAACATACAGGCACTTCATACATTATTTCTAGATAACATGTTATCATCGTCAGTTTTGCGCTTCCGCACTGGTACTGGATTCAGTGTTTGGTAAACCCAAGAAATCTTTGGACATGCATTCTTCCGTCAAAGTGCAAGCGTGTTAGTGAACTATGAGTCAAAATCCAATGGTCTCTGTAGCTCTGTGGTCTTTCATTTAATCTAACTTGAACTTTTAATGGGTGTTGATAAGACTTGCATACAATTATGACCACACGCAAAAGTGTACTCCTCTTACATATATTATAATATGTAAATATACGATTATGATATTTTGTGTTTACATGTCGTGTTTTAAAAATTGTCACACAAAAAACCATGAGCATGAATATCAGAGTAAATGCTCATGGAGTGACACTGATTGATAGAAACAAGTCTAATCGAAAGTCGTAAGAGAATCGAACCTTGCATATTATGCATATATAAGTAGGTATTACTTTTGTGTGTTTTAAGAGTTGGCAGAGCTAATACGCCTTTTTAACTTGAGTTATTTGTTGTCACAATCTTAATAGTCAAAATTATCCTCTCTGTTGTCAGTGTGTGAATGCTTTATGGTTAATATAGTTTATTTTTATGATGCTCATATGCAAAAGTACAAGTTCCTGTGGGCTGTGAGTAACGAATATGGCTAATTTGATTGAATTAATGAGGATAAATGAGTTCAGCAAAATTAATTATGCATGTTTGTCGTATGCATTCATACAACGCTGGTCATACCGTATTTTGGTTGGTGGGCATCTTACGATTAGAACATGTGAATGTCCTCTTATATTTTTTGGAAGTCGTAAGTGCTTGGGTAGTAGAATGGATTTAACGAAGGATTTAACCGCAACGACACACTACAACAACAATATCAGAATTTATATCTTTTGCCGTGGGATATGAGGTTACACTTCATTGGAAGCTATATATTCTTATTTGTACATATAAAAGTTGATGGTGACGCGGTGACGCTTTATGGGAGCAGGAGCAGGTTACTCAGCAAGGTTTATCCATAAAATTTGTAGGAATCTGGAAATGCCTCATAACAACATCCTGACATTTTAAACTGAAAAGATTTGAGATGGTTTTAGCTGCAATAACATTCAGCTACTGTTGAGTTTCCTCCTTGATCTTATAACACATACATCCTGGTAAACATATATCCACCCAATCATATTGATATGGTCGGGAAAGGCAGACTGATACGTGGTCGTGGCGGCTATAGTTTTGTATGAGATAAAATGCGATCTTATTTTTTCGTTTCGGTCCTTGACATTTCCTCTGGCATTTCAGAGTTTAATTTATGGCTCCTTGTCTCAGGAAGCTGGGGAGCTAAAATATCCAAGTTACTTATATAAAAGTATGGTTCTTTCTACTCATCTTATGACTACTTTGCCATTATAATTGTCTCAATGACTTCGCGATGAAATCAAGTGGCCTTGGCCGTTTGTCTTCATATAAAGTGAATACTTGAGACTTTATTCATGGATGTGACCTCGGGAAAAATGTCATTCTCTACCAAAAAATCTACTTTATCAAAGACGGAAAATGCCTTTTGATAAAATTTCATTATCCGTAGCAATGTGACATTATTACATTAAATAATCTACTCATTACCCTTCTTAAAAGAAAAGGAAAGAGAGAACTCGACTTTCTATGTTTCTTATATTTCTTTATATATTTGAAGTAATTTATATCCTAGCAAGAGATGAAACAAGCTGCGAATGCTTAGAATCGCCATTCAGTTAACTTTTTCTCATGAAATATTACAGGCTGTGTAGCAGATAGTTGGCGACTGCATATAGCACAAGCACGTCTCATCGTTACTATACATTGGATTTGGATGATGGTATTTAAAATGTTGAATGGATAATGGATATGCTATAAGTTATATCCTTGATAAACTTGTATTTTCAGATCAGGTTCTGTAATGGTATCATCTCAACCTATAGCTACGTCAATAATGCTTTGAATTCTACCATAGGGCACACAACCTATTTAAAACTTAATGAACTCTACATAAATAGTTGTGAAAGATGGGAAGAATATGCTTTGTATTCACAATCACACACGACAACGAGTTACATTGACTTTTTGGTTATCTGTTCCATTTCTGTGGTTCACATATCACTGGAGATAATGGTAGAAAAGAGGCGAGCCCTCTTATTTATTAGACATTTCGTTAGCTTTGTGCTTTTAACGCAAGCAATATTTGTTTTCCTCTCTATCCACCGCCTACTCAAATACTGTCCTCCAGCTAAATTATCATTCTGCTTGAAAGATATGTTAGGATTGGTGTTTAAAATAACAATATTACTAGTATGATACAATCCTGCTCGGCAATAAAATTGAAGTATCACGAAAATATGTATGTTTGCTCTCACGATGAAAATGTAATTTCAAAGTTCACGTTGCTTAAATGTTCGGAAAATGCCAGGGTGTCCTAGTTTGAAACTCATGTGGTAAAACTCTCTACCCAAGTTGTTTTTGCAATTTATGTATACATTATGGAATTATGTACATAGTTTTATAGGTGATTGTAGTAGTATTACGGTGGTTCATGACAAAACTCTATTAATTTCCTTTTCAGGTTAATCATAATCAAAATGGTTTGGTCACATAACATAAAGTGCATGTAGCTAGGTAAGGGTTGTGTAAGCTAATTTCATTATAACACCGAACTTCTCCTATCACTTCTCATCTAATGTCGTACAAATGGGAAACGTGGTTTAGAGGAAAAACACTCCAGAGCAAATTCGTTGATACGACAAGCAAGGCAACAATTGGATTTTACAGTGTTTTCAGGAGCTGAAATGAAGTCATGCAATGGTTAGTGTTTTTAAGTAAAAGGTACATATAGGTTGTAATTACATTATACGAGAAAATGAAAGCCTAATTACATAACAGAGTACTCTGACGGATGATTTAATGCAATCACTCCTTCTATCCATCCTCTTCATATTATGCAAAATTAGATTGTGTGAGTCATTTTAGATTGGCTGTGTACTAGGCACTAGGTGAATATGGTAGGCACCTTCTGTTTTTGAAGTCCTTGCCTTGGTCAGTTCAGCAAATGAGTGTTGGAAGGATAAATAAAAAAAGTATTAAGCTGGAATGACGTTATCCATCTCATCTCTAGCCAATTTTATTAGCATTTTGTCATTATGTGCGAAGCGTCTTTGATTTCTAAAAACAGCAATGACAAATATACATAACACATATTTGCAAACTCAACTTATAAATAGCTTTTTGTGTATATCTCAAATAACTGCAGTTGTTTTTTTACATGAATGAAAAGATATGGAGCTGCCGTTTCTTGTTGCCTGCTAGCGATATTGATGATGATGACTCGGATGAGACAACCTTGGTTGGCTTTTGTAGTTTGAACATGATAATGTTTAGTGGATGTTGTATTGCCTTTCATGGAAGTGTATAATACACATTAACATTGTACATGTCAGTATCAGCCTTTTTCACTAGGGAATGTGATATATATGACCATGGTGCGAAAAAAATATTCTCGCTCACTCACTCAAGATTTTATTTTATTTGAAGTGTAACATAATACGACAATATATATACTACAGAGGCATTGAAGAACGAGTAGTAGTGAGAAGAATCTACTCAAAATGCATAAATGTATTATCTGTCGCACCTCCTCTCTCCCTCCTTGCTTATAGCAGCTCATGAACTGGCTAATGCCACGGTGCTCTATCAACGTCTTGGCCAGCCATATCGGGAAGAATGTACACGGCATTTCCTTCTTCTGCCTCATCGCTAATAAAATCATAAAAATGTGATAGTTAGTTTACTCGTGCCTTGTGCTTAATGCTTGTTGATTTTCTGCTGACACTAACTGTGAGATGACTTTGTAAATAGATATGTACTACGTACTGACAAATTTCAGATAGTGCATTTGCAAACTATAGATTGCTCGATTGATGGCTTGCTTTTTTAGTTAGCATTCCACATTGTTATTATTACGTTGGCTAGTGGATGCTCACTGGCTTATCTTTCACGTTCTTTAGTTCATTGACATGTTTTGTATCTTTCGTCCACGACTAACTGTTTAAAACAAAGGAAGAAAAGCGAAGCATCATTTTTAACTTATTTTGATACCAGCAGACATAATAATTTTTTTCGATGACTATAATTAACAAATGATGGCAATGTTTGTTCGAGTGTGATAACCAAACCACAAGGTTTTCCTGGGCCATAATGAGTCCAGATCCTATAAGCATTACCGGTACTCGTGAATGATAGCAACTAAGAACAACGCTCATTATAAAAATAATCAATTTTGCTTCTAAATCAAACAAATTGAACATAGTATTATACTATACGTATTGTGTGTGGAACTTGTATTGACATAGAATGATTATTACACTATTGGCTATTAGTTAAATAATTAAATATTTCTGACAAATGCCGCTTGAATTCTTTATGCGAAGATGATTGATGGATTCGTGCACGCATATAACTCAATTTTAACTTTTGATTTTTACTACCTGTGACTTTGGAGTTCTGAAGTAGCAAAAGTAAAGTTGGGCAAAGTGAACTGATAGATTCAATGGATTAGCAAAATTGTTGTGCTTGTTTTCTTGTAACATAGGTATACCTTAGGTGAAAACAAACATATGCTGTTTGTATACTTCTTACTAACGAATGATTAAAAAGTTTATGTAATAACAATCATTGTTTGTTTAATCTGAAGAACATTCAAAGTTCTAATGCTATATTGTTTCAAATATTATTCGGATTCATCCCGTAGAGGATATTGGAATCGATAATTTTAAGGTTTATACTTATATCCTCCAATTTTCTGGATGATATAGAAAATATTGTGCTTCAAGTAGGTGTAATGTTGTATTGTTCGGAGTTCCACNATACTTATATCCTCCAATTTTCTGGATGATATAGAAAATATTGTGCTTCAAGTAGGTGTAATGTTGTATTGTTCGGAGTTCCACATCAACCCACACCTTCTGTTGTTAGGACTTTGAACGATGAGTGGGAAATGTACATAAAGTTGTGCTTCAGGAAAAAACTCTGATCTATTTATTTCAATTGAAAGCGACAGAATGGATATAAGTAAAAAAGAACCTTGATACAACTCGTTCTTTCATCTTTCTACGATTTTTACTCAACCAGGCATGTTATATTGGATGTTTGTCAGTTTGCTATTTTCCAAAAAATTGCCACGAGCAATATAAAAGCGTACAATGCGCAAAAGTTATTGCTGTTGACGAGAAAGTTTAGACATTTCTTTTACTTACTACAACCAATACCTTTTTATAACCTTGTGGGAGAAATTTTAGGCAGGTGGTTAAAGCTTTTAAGGAGAATGTAAGCACAAACGGTGTTTTTTTCGCCAATATCCGAGAACAAACGAATTTTGAGCCTTGGGACACAGGAATATTAAAGCACTCACAAATTCTTATGCATACCTGAAAACGATATAAATTATGGTTGACGTGCCATACATCTTCATGCCTCGACTTCTTGAAGTATCTCAAACATCTTATCTTTTAGTTTAATAGTAACAAGCTTGACTTATATCAATCTTCATCATCAATTCTCGAGACAGAAATAGGTGAAGCGTTTTACTCCTCACGACTACATGTCATAATATTCACTATAGAAGAAAATGTGAAGGAAACAAGCAATGGCTTTTTATCGCTAATGCGATCCTTGTCAAAACTCATTCTGTTTATTGAGCTTGAGAGGTACAGCTGGAATGTGCTTAACGAGCAAAACCACTTCAACCATACGTCTATAAATAGGTATACGAGTTGTGTAATGGCTGTAAGTGTTTTCAAGCTCCAGCAGAGCTCCCTTTGGAAAAAAGACTGGAAAAAGTATGATGCCTTTGAAAGTTCTCCTCTTTTGCAGAAACGAGCTCAAGAGGAAATTTGTGATTGTGAAACGCTTAATGGTGTTGTCCTCTGCTTTGACATTTTCTGATTGTGAAAAATATCGGGAAATTACAACAAGAACCATGCATTGTATTATAAAAGCTTGAAATGTCTCACGTCAAATACAACTAGGAATCAAGAAAAACTTCCTCGATATACCACTTTCACTCACCCGTGCGCTGCATCCATTTCTTTCTCTTCCATGTTCAGCCCCATTACCCATTGATTCCTGAAGGGAGAAAGTGAAAAAACGGAGGCATATTTGTATGAGCGCATGTAAATTATAAAAGAGCAGCTACTCACATTTATTCCCAGCAGCATCTAGAATGAAGAACGACATTTTATAATATTCTGAACAAGTATGGGAAATGGTAAAATACTCTATAATTTTCTAATAAGCTCTACGTCAAGAAGTTTTGTAACAAAAGGGGACCACGCGACAATAAATTTCTAAAAGAAAGATTAACATCATAATTATAAGCGTGTATAGGTACTTTGACCGAGGAAAATTATTTCCCCAAAGCGGCTTTTCACTGCCTCTTGTGGATTCGAATTTGTAGAGCTTTATTACGCTTTTCCAGTTCTTTAGAATCTCCATTCATTCTTCTTTTCCCCTTTACACCTTAAAAGTTAAATTCTTCCTTTTAAGTTGAACATGTGTAAGTAGACATTCAAGCAAAAACCAAATTTGGAAGGTTTGTATATATATACTCTCTTTAAATATATCGATTTAATTT